>JAFIDM010125273.1:0-13696 GCA_023159025.1 Thereuonema tuberculata | reverse complement strand
TTCTTTGCTTTTAAAAAATTTCACAGCACGTTAATTGTTTTGTTTACATAAAATAATGTTTGTAGAAAATATTCAAGTTAAGATATTAAGAAACAAATATTTTTTATTAATAAGAACACTTTCAACAATGATGACGCTGCCTTATACTTAAAAACTTTCCCTTCTCTCTTCTATTCTTTAGTCTCTACTAAGTCTCTAAGCAAAGGATATCGAAAACAAAATAATGGGGTGTTCAATTATCAAATAACATTAATAGATAAGAAGTGTTCAATATGATAAAACAAGAACAAATTGAAAAACATTAATTTATGTTGTTTAAAATACAATTCCTAACTCTAAATAAAACGGTTACTATCCGTTATGAATAATGCTGAAAAAAAAATCCTCTAAAAATAAGAAAGCACTGAAGTAAAAATAGGAAATCGGATATAAAAATCAGTAAATGTCTCCGTTTAGTCTACGGGAGCTTTAGCACATTTCTTAACTCTCTCTCACGGGTATATTGCAGCTTGTCTTATAATTGAAACAAAAAGAATTAATTATAAGTACTAAACACACTTCTGTGTTTTAGTTTTTCAAACCGTCGCAAGAATCGGATGAGCGTCTCCAAATACGGGAAAGTTTCGTTTTCGGAGAAGTTCACTGGCTTTTCACCTTAAGTGATCGCAATTTCCGATGATCGGTTTAGTTTGAATACTAAGCAGGCACGGATTATCGTTCATTGGGAAGAGAAACCAACATGCTTAATTTCATGCTACCTGTTCTCTTTTGGTTTCAATGAGTATATCGATATCAAAAAATGAAACAAAAGTTGGCGGCTCACATCCATCGTCGCAAGGACAACACATCTACGATACGTGCGGCAATCCGTGCGTTTTAATCGTCCGGGGACTTGACCGGCGGTCAGCGGCAAGCTCCGCTTCGAGATCCCGGAGTCGGCACAACGGATTCTATGTCGGGTGTCTTCACTCGGCTGCAGGTTGACATTAAACTGTGGAGTATCGTCTGATGACTCTTTGACGTGTTTGTTATGAAATTGAAAAAGATTTCTAACAATTTATCGCAGTTACCATCCGTCGTCTTTTCACATCCAGCGTTGAACATGGCCTTGATCCGAGGGAGCGACACCCACATAGTACCTCCCCATTTATGTCACGTGACAACATTAACAATTATTAATGTTATTACCCAAATAAAAATAATTTTAATAAACCAACAAAACTTTAAACATTCACTTTCCTGAATTTTTTTTTTCTGATAAAATCTTTCAGCATATCTTGGATATCTGCCTTTTGCAAGATGACGTATTCAGTGGCCTTAATCGAGTCATTCCATCTGAAATCATCCAGAATAAATTGGTTGCATGACCATTTCAGAAAAGTTTGAATTTTTGCTGATTTATGCCCATGTATAAATACATTACAAAACAAGATGTAATTTTTTTTCCTTTTTTGTTTATCCTTTGCAGCTTATCCATCATGTCCGACACTCAATTTTGGCAAAATCAGCATTTACGGAAACTCAAATATCTTTTGAACTAAAGAAATTAAGATATAATTTAAAAACCAATGGACCACTTGAGGATAGGTGGGGCTTCGTAGTTCCAAAATATCCCACCAGTCTACTTTTTGGCTTGTGGGATAAACAAAGCCATGTGCTTCGTTTTAACCCTAATAGATACAGAGGCTGAACTAAAGATTTGATTTGGATGCAACGATTGTAAGCCTTCCAAAATCTTCAGATTGGATATAGAGTTGATTATCGCCTATTGAAGAAGACGACAGCAATATATTTTCAAAGAAAGATATAATTTAATGGATCACTTGAGGATAGGCGGGGCTTCGTAGTTACAAAATATCCCACCACGCTACTGCTTCGCATGTGGGATAAACAAAGCCACGTGCTTTGTTTTAGCTGGTTTAGATACAGAAGAAATATTATATTAAAAGGATATTCCAAGCGTTTTTACAGAATTACTACAATAAGGATCTGCACACTACTGAACCATCGTCTTGAAATATCAAATATAGACGATTTTTTAAGTAATTCAAACAACGTTATATGTTTGTTTATCGCACAAGCACTCGCCGCATGTGGGATACACGTGATACATGACGTCGATAGGGGCATAAACCTCAAGTGGTCCATTGACAGGTAGTGAAATGATTTATAGTTACAATTTAGTAACTTCATTGCCAATTTTGTAGGTAAGATTGTATAGTTGGTTGAGTTAATAATGAGATTAGCTTGTATTATTAGGCTAAGTTAGCTGTATATTGGATCAGTTCCATGTAATGTTCCTTATGTGATTCCTGATGCAATTTATTGGATAGATATTTTAAGGTACGCTGGGATTTATGGAGTTTACTGTTATTCATGTTGAATGTTTTACTTAGGAATGTACGTGCTGCCTCTTTTGCAATGGTTTCTCCTTTTTTTTTATATCTAAGTTTCTTATATTTAGGGACTTAGGAGTTAATTTGAGTTCCAAACAAGCTCTATTGGAATCGATGTAATTTTCTATAAAACCCGTTAAAATAAAATAAAAATAAAGTATATTTCGTTTTTAACAGGTTGAAGTTGCACAAAATATAAGAAAAACACCATTTCTGCAACTTCACCTTTAAAGTTTATTTGAATGAACAGTCAACAACACAGTTGTTTAGATGTTATTATTTCTCTTAAGGTAGTTATGTTATGTAGTGAATGTGGTTGGAAGAAAAGCCAAGCACTGCGACTGGAGGTCTATTAGGTAGTTACTTACAACTACTACTTGCTAACATAGATGCAAACACCCAATTATCAATCTGAATTTCAAAATGTCGATGCTTCCTGGGACAAGCTAAAAAGAGCCCTTCCAGAAGAATATTGAGGCATCCCTGACAACGTTGAAACTGAAAGTATTACATCTGAAGCTGAGGAGCAGGACTTTCGAAGATAACCAATCACTTGAATGATGCCCTATCTGCGTCTTCAAGTTACTTCGGAAATATATACACTTTTCTACTGCTTACAGTTCCCTGAGAACTGCAAACAAGTTCGTTCTTACCCTTTCTTTGGCCCAAGTTGTCTGTGAACGAACATTCTCCAACTTGGAAAAATGGTCTCAGAAGTTCCTTAAGAAGATAAACACCTTGACGCAGTCATGCTGATGAGCATCGAGAAAGATCTTCTCGCGCAAATAGACGAAGAATTAAAAGACCGGATTGCACAACGAGTGAACTGTTGCCCTCATTTAAACCTCCGCCCGACCTCGACTGCTGGAACTATTTTTATTAACAGTAGTAAGTATAACAATGGGGATCCATTTGATGTCTGAACTACATTAAAGTCTCCCTAAATTATATATAATTGTTCACTATATTCATAAAGTATATAATGTGTATTTCCGTTACAAATGCGAATATAAATCTAATTAGCATTTCCAGATTATGAGAGAAATGTCACGTGATTGGTGTAGAAGAAAATGACTAACAGTCACGTGATCATGAAGAAACAATTTTATTTCCAAATTTGATGTCATCTACAATTCATGGAAATATATTGGAAATTAACTGAAATGAATATTTCTTTTTTCAGAATTAAACGAAAGATATGTAGGTTTTTTTTAATACAACACAGCTTATAAACTCCACAATTAAATTCTTGAAACTTATTTTTATAGAGATCAGTCTCAAAAAAAAAAATCGGAGACAGTTTTCTAAAACTTTACAGTTACTGCTAGTTTATTTTAAATCATTTTCAGTGTTCTCAAACATTATTATTTAAAGCAATTCTTGTCATATGCTCCATTAACTAAGAGCGGATCTGCCAAATAGGCAAATAGGAGAGTTGTCTTCAAGTTCCTCCAACCTGTCTAAATCTTGACTGATTCTTTTAGGCCTACATCTTTAGTAGGTAAACAGATAAGACAAAAGGGATCACTACCTACAAAGCAAGTTTCGAGTCCCAGAATGCAAACAAAACTAATGATACAAGCACATACATATAAAATGGGAAAGAAGGGTTAAAATAAATAAAAACATGCACATTTCTCTCAATAAATTACTATTAATGATTATATTAAAAATAACAACAATAAGTATTTCAAGCTACCCTCAAGGATGACGATTAATTGGTCAGCAGGACCCATCCCTAACAGCTTCATGGATCGCCAAAAGCCCTATCCTTAGAGCCGGGTACAGTTTGGGTTCCACCCTCTCCATGAATCCAACAAAGAAAGTAGCTCGAAAAATAGAGAGTAATCGCTCTAAAAATTAATAATTTCAATTCTCACAGATGTCACAAATACATATACATAAATATATAAAAAACTTAACAACAAACATTCAAAAAGAATCAATAATGGAGAGTAAGAGTCCAAAGAAATAATTTATTACTTATAAAATTTAGTAAAAAATCAGAAAAAAAATATACAAAATCTTGAAATAAAACGACCAAATGTCCCAATTTAATAAAGGAGAAGAAGCCTTCACGCCCAGCAGCCACTACTGGGCGACAGAAAAAAAAAGGAAAAATGTCATCTATTTCACCTTATATCAAAAAAAAATGTATCTGTACAAACCATGAAAATACCAGGTTCTGATTAACAGAGCACAATAATTAATAAAAATTGAAATCGAAATTGAAATGTCAGTCTCGAAATCTGTCGAATAGATCTTCCATAATAAGGAGCCACAGGGTTAGACCTAAGTTGCTACCCTGTGGACATCCTTTATAGTGAGGTGGGTTAAAGCTGTTTTGTAAGAATACCGTTACATGGCGGATAAAAGCACCAAATTTGGTATGAAGGTACCTTAGGGTATACTATTAAAAGTTGGCCTAGGAGCTCCAGGTAATATCTAAAAATTTGCAAGCACAGCACTTAAATCCAAAATGGCCGACAAATACGACAAAATATCACCTTTAACACAATTTATTATACTATACTAAGGTACAATACACATCTTTCTTAGGGTAGTCTAAGTAATATATGTAATACCGGTACACTAAAATATATCTATATCATTTATTACAATAATGTATATGTAGGTTAGGTGTACAGTATGTAGTACAGTATTTGTAGTTTACAAATTTAAAATAAAACGACGTATTTCATAACCCAAATTTCGGACATGACGAAAACCATTACTGTTAATGGTGATGAAAAGTAAATATAATTTACAGTGATGCATGCAATGGAATTCAGTATGCAACAGTTATAATAAATTACACTCTCAAATTACACTTGCACTTGCAAAGTGGTGAGCAGTCCAGATTGGCTTTCCCACATTTGCAGTTTTTGCAGTCGCCTTTGCAGGAACATTTAATCAATTCCCTGCATGATCGGGAAACCTCTGGAATTTGTCATCCAAAGTGGTACTCACGACTCTGAAACCTTATTCCAAGCAAAATCCTGTGGCGAAGGAATCACTTGCTGTGTTTGTGTGCTGGTCGTTCAGATACCTTCTTGATAAACTGCTCTTCGGATATGTTGAAGAAGCACATCCTCAGTCGGTGGAAGGTTGTCCATTGCTCGATTCTTGTCACAGAAATGTTCCTGTCTTATGTGGTTAATACTACTAAAAGGAGTGGTTTTATCATATAGAACAACAGTCAGTCGTTCCAGCTTCAAGTGTTCAGAGTCGGATTTCAGGAGTTGGAATGGATGAGTGGATAAATACACAAATGTATCAGTGACGTCTTGAAATGCTTACCATGCTTCCCAAATGGACTTCTTGTATCGCATCCAGAAAAAGAGTGAAACACCGATAGTGCTCGTGATTTGGGCTCCCCCAGGCTTGCACAGATGGCGTTGATGTGATAAAACCTGTAATGCTTGCCCATGTCAAAGGCCACCCAGATAGCGGCCAAAGGTTGAGTCACTATTAGATCATAGAATATGCCAGCAAGGATGACAATCACATCTGTGTATACAGTACGCGGAAGGATACTCTTTGATGACTTTACATAGACTAATAACATGTTGCGGAAAGTGCTTCTGTGATGAAAGTCCCTGCTCATGATGTTTGAAAATCTTGGGATTATCGGGCATTGATTCTTCTTCAAACTGTTTGTTCATTCTGGCCATCTCAGGCCCTGACAGCATCCACCGTCGGAAAGCAGCAGGGTTTTCTGTGATATCAAGTGAGTAAATTCACTCTAAACAAAGTGACATCCAGGATGGCTGCATCTGCAATACAACATCTCCAAACCCACTTTTTAAGGTTTTTACAGTAGTGGTGCCTCGAAAAGAAAGACTCACATGTGATATTTTGTCGTATTTGTCGGCCATTTTAGATTTTAGTGCGGTATATGCAAATGTTTAGATATTCCCGGGGGCTCCTAGGCTTACATTTATTAGTATATCCTAAGGTACCTTCATATCAAATTTCGTGCTTTTATCCGCCATGTAACGGTAATTTCACTAAGCCACCTCACTATTAGTGACACACAAGATAAAGATCCCAAAACAACAGTCCTTTCGTCCATAAAAGAAGCGACAAGATAATAAAGATTCTTGGGACATTTCTTTTTCCTTAAAATGTAGAGGATCGTAGGGTGCCATGCGTTATTAAAGGCATTGGCAATATCTATCGAAATCGCAGCTGTATGAAGTCCCAGAAATCTATGAGTCTGGACAAAAGAAACCAACAAAGACAATAGCCATATCAGTGCTGCGATTTCTTCTAAAGCCGCACTGCCTAGAGACTGTTAATAAATTTATCCATAACCTTTCCGATGACAGAAAGTATACAAATTGGTTCATGTCCTTTAGGAATGAGAACAACTCTGGCCTGCTTCCACACATTCGGAAAGCCTCCATGATCAAGACATCTATTAATAAGATAGGCCAAAATATCGCCAAGAGCCTGAAAGATAAAAGGCTAGCTCGAGCACGTACCATGTCCAAACCAGCCGAGGAGTTCAAATTAATAATTTTTATAATCATATGAAGTTGTTCCAGTTGTTCGGGATATTATCGTATCCCAACAAAGTAGGATCATAATGACCTCTGCTAACAGCTACAGCTGTTTCATTATCCTCCTCGGTATTATCTTGAGGAAAATATTTCTCAAGAATGACATGCATATTATTTCTAATTACCTAATCAGCTAATTCTTTTCCTTTGTCATCGTCAGTAAAAACACCCCAGATTAAGTTGCGGGCATTAAAATCGCCCACAACCAAAACATGGGAATTCACTTTAACAATTGTTTGTAAGGTATTTAAAAGATTGGTGATTTCTTCTTGTTTTTGAGTACAGTAAAACCTCTCATAACGAGCACCTCTCATAACGAGTAATTTGCATAACGAGCAAAAAAAATTGTGAAACAATTGCTCCCTTAAGGACATTTCGCATAAGGAGTGACGCAGAAAGGGGAAGTCCCATATTCACGTCACTCATTTGTGAGTCGGGACTTCCGCGCTTGTGCATCAGTCTGTGTTTAGCACTCTTTCCGCTAGCACGTTACTGTCGCATGTGATCACACATTTTTCCAAACTTGTGTTCAGACATTATTTGTAATTTTTTTTGTGAAACGTTTAATAACCATTGCAAAAATGTCCCCGAAGAAAAAGCCCCAAGAAGACAGCCATAAGAGACTAAAAGTAAAATCATTGAAAAGCGAGAACGAGGTGTGAGTGTGGCTGATCTAGCTCGCACATACAATCGGTCTACATCAACGATTTGCACTATCCCCTATTTGTCATACACTATTTGTCATAAATTCATAAATAATAAACTAGTTATTAAACTAGTTTCGATTTTTTTATTATTTTTTCAAATCGAAATTGCATTTCAGGTTGTTACGCTATTTAATAATTTATAAGTACAGTAATTTTATTTGAATAAATGTTAAAAATAAAAAAATAAAAAATTGAGTATTTTTTTTCGGCATGGAACGTATTTTACGTTGATTTATATAGGAAAAATTGTTGCGCTTAACGAGTGTTTCACATAACGAGCAAGATTCTGGAACGAATTATGCTCATTATGAGAGGTTCCACTGTATATATATTTGCTAAAATGACCTTGTAGTCATTGGTTGAAAACTCAATAACTATTATATTCCTAGTGAGATACTGACTGAGCAACAGAGGTTTAAATATACTGTGATCATAAATGATAAAGAACGGAGCCTATCAGAAAAATTGGTACAAGAAATAATATAACATCGACAGGTTCTGTTGTCGGCACGATGGAAAATGTCAAAAAGTGCAGCTTTAATGCAGTTAGCACAGCTGATGGTTGTGGAATCACATTCATTAAGTCATGTACATCAAAGCCTACATCTAAAGCCTTTATCTAAAAACTACATCTAAATCCAAATTAGATAATTTATTGCAGTGTTTCAAAGCAGTATATGTTAACTCAGGCAAATCACATTCCCTTTTTAACTCATATCGACTTAGTTTGGTCCTGATATACAGTATCATATCGACTTTAGTATCAAGTTAATATATCCTAAATTAATGTCTGAAAAAGGTTTAAGAAACGACAAGTAGCTCTATATATAAAAAATTCTGTCTAGTGTGATTTTTCACTATGCGCAGCATCGATTTGAATAGGCGCAGGAAAAATACATCATGTGGTTTCATTTCAGATGTTGACTCAGATGATCTCACAAGGGAAGTGCGTGACCTCGAACACTGAGAACCGCACTAAAATGTGCTTAGAAAATGAATATCTCATGCCAAAAACAGTGGTATGAGTCATTCTCATGCAAAACTCCACGTATTACCATGAGGGACATTTGATT
Source organism: Thereuonema tuberculata (assembly GCA_023159025.1). Classification (NCBI taxonomy): domain Eukaryota; kingdom Metazoa; phylum Arthropoda; class Chilopoda; order Scutigeromorpha; family Scutigeridae; genus Thereuonema; species Thereuonema tuberculata. Next base: position 4,955 of record JAFIDM010125273.1, on the reverse strand, counting down.
TGATCACTTATTGAAGATCCAAGACAGGAACGTTGGTAACGCGAAGAAACAACATAACGATATAATACGACCAAAAATACACATATTTCAATGTCGTAACTATATTGCTATATTTCCCTCTGCGTAAAATAATTATGCTATCTGAACAACAATTTTTTTCTACTGAGCTGATAGTGTTGTACAGCTATTCATTCTTCAAAGTGCAGGTGTGGGATTTCAATGAAATGGTCAATGCAAAGTGAAATAGAGCAATATGCACATCTGACTAAAGCCACTTTTCTCACATTCAACATCACTTCCGCATTCAAGAAGTTCAATATCAAAAGCCACACTAATTACATATTCAAACGATGATATTGGTATTCAAAGTCATTATCTGCCTTTTGCCAAGCATATTGTAACATAAGCTTGTACTTCGGTGAAGAAAGTTGATTGTATAGCACACAGTGAAGTCTGATGATGAAATGACAATCGTATAACTTTACTTATGGTTTTACACACTGTAGTCTTACAAAATCAACGATCCTTCTCATGTACAGCTTATATTGCCTAAAGAAATACACATCAAGGGGTTGGCAATATTTTATTGTCTTCGGTGGCAATATCTTGAGGTAACATCCTTGTTCGGAAAACTTTCATCTAACAGAGTACGATCTGTATGGCCTGACCATGATCACACAGCAATGGACTATTCTTATCGTCGGCTGTCGCTGGTAGACAACAGCTGAGTTTTGCATGGGAATGACTCATACCACTGTTTTTTGGATGAGCGATTTATATTCTAAGCATATTTTCGTGCGGTTCTGAGCGTTCGAAATCACTCACTTCCCTTGTCAGTAATACAAACCAAAGTTCAAATAAACATGGATCCGCTTCTTACAAAATCCTTTTCAATGTCTCGCACTTGTGAACGATTTAGGACTCAACCAGAATAAAGTGAGTTAGCCTGAAAATTAGTTGTAGTTATTCTAGAATGAATATACGTTATAATTAATGTATGTATGATAGTACAAGGTTTAATATAACCGGGAAAAAATAAAACATAGTGTTTTCTGCTTCTGATCATGTTTGCGGGAAATTCTGCAGCCTGGGTTCTTGAGGAAACTTTTCGGTTCCAGGGGTCCAATTGTGGATCAAACGCAGTGGCGGATTTAGCACTTGAGAGACCCTAGGCGCAATTCAATTTTGAGGCCCCCTCTAAATATTTTTACTACACAGTGGCGTACCAACGCCTTTGGGGGCTCGGGGCGAGAGTTCCATTATTCTACAACCAAAAAAAAAGGAAATACTTCTTGGGTGGATGGGGCCCCTAGGCTGACTGGTGGGGCCCCCTAGGCTTGCTTTGATAATCCAAAAAAAAAAAGGAAATCTATTTTGAGAGCTAAATTTTGAGGCCCCCTTGATTTATGAGGCCCGTGGCGCGCGCCTCCTGCGGCTATGCGGAAATCCGCCACTGATCAAACGTTACAGTAAAACTGTAAAATGCAGTAAATTTTTTTTAATCGAACTGAGGTAATACAATGTCAATTATATGAGCTTAATAAAAGAATAAATGCAAAACTTAGCTATTTTTCGAGGTGAAAACAAGTTTATGTTTAGGCCAATACACAACTGGTGCCTTTACCCTATATACACTTGAATTCTGGTTATTGTTTTGTGTTTAAAATCTGAAAATTCTCCTCGTTTTTAGCTCGAGACGATCTTCACTATCCAAGAATTTTTCTTTTCAATTAATAATTTTTCCATTTTACTCAAGATTTTTTTCTCTTTTTTCGAGACTTTTTTCTTTTGTACAAATGAAATTAAGGATATTTTATTCAAGAAATTTGAGTGTGTCTATTGATGAACTCATTGACGGAAAACGTATCCCACCCAAAACATTTCATGTAAAATAAGTTGCCTCACATGCTCATAACGCTTTTAGTGTTAAAAAGATATGAGATCTCATGTAGAGCCAAGCCCCTAACTCTACGAGGCCTAACTCTACAAGCCCCAACTCTAAAAACCCTATATCTTGGTCAAAAAGTATGGCTTGGCCGTTTCGTGGCTGTCGCACAGACAATCCCATGGAGTTATGTAAAGGATATACAGTATGCCCAGGCATACTTTTTGACCAAGATAGTAGGGTTTTTAGAGTTAGGCCTTGTAGAGTGAGGGGCTTGGCTCTACATGAGATCGGATAACTTTTTAACAGTGAAAGCGTTATGAGCATCTTGGCAACGTATTTTACATGAAATGTTTTGGGTGGGATGAAACAGTTCCATGTAACGGCCAAGTCATACTTTTTGACCAAGATATAGCGTTATTAGACTTAGGGTTTGTAGAGTTAGGCCTCGTAGAGTTAGGGCCTTCGCTCTACATGAGATCTCATATCTTTCTTAAAGAAGGACCAAACACACACAATAAGTAAAAATAAATATAAACACTTAATTATAAAAACTTCCTGACATGTTTTATAATGAAGTGTTTATATTTATTTTTACTTATTGTGTGTGTTTGGTCCTTCTTTAATATAATTACGCACATCATGTCTGATAATTATCTCTACATGAGATCTCATATCTTTTTAACACTGCGTTATGAGCATGGGAGTCTTCGCAACTTATTTTACATGAAATGTTTTGGGTGGGATATACCTATCAGAAATTATTATATAATAAAGAACCGGAACCCCCATTATAAAAGGTTGGAGGGTGAAAGTTACAGATTTCTTAATTTGTTTGTTGTTTGTGTGTTAAACCTAGCCTGCATACCAAATTTCAGCTTTCTAGGACTTCAGGAAGTACCCTAGAGGTTTTGATGATCATGAGTCAGTGAGTCAGTCAGTGAATCTGCTAACTGCATCTTGTCCTGAAAATTTGAGCTCACTAGTATTATTTAGGTCGAAGCGTTGAGGGTACGATGAATTTCAGATCTTAATAAAATCCAAAGTATAAAAGCTAGATAAATGAAACTTAGCGTATTTCATTAGTACGGTAACTGCATCTTATCCTGAAAATTTGAGCTCTGTAGTATTATCCAGGCCGAAGCTATAAGGGTTCGATAATACATAACCAGACCCCCCCCCCCTTTTATGAGGGGTTGGAGGGTGAAAGTTACGGATTTCTTAATTTTGTTGTTGTTTGTGTGCTAATTCTAGCCTGCATACTAAATTTCAGCTTTCTAGGACTTCACGAAGTACCCAAGAGGTTTTGATGATCATGAGTCAGTCAGTCAGTCAGTGAATCAGTATTTCAGATCTTAATAAAATCCAAAGTTTAAAAGCTAGATAAATGAAACTTAGAGTATTTCATTAGTATGGTAACTGCATCTTATCCTGAAAACTTGAGCTCTCTAGTATTATCCAGGCCTTAGCTATGAGGGTTCGATAATACAATACCAGACCACCCCTTTTTGAGGGGTTGGAGGGTGAAAGTTACGGATTTCTTAATTTTTTTGTTGTTTGTGTGCTAATCCTAGCCTGCATACCAAATTTCAGCTTTATAGGACTTCAGGAAGTACCCTAGAGGTTTTGATGATCATGAGTCAGTCAGTCAGTCAGTCAGTGACGGAATTGATGTATTTTAGGTATTAATAAAATCCAAAGTATAAAAGCTAAATAAATGAAACTTAGTGTATTTCATTAGTCTGCTAACTGCATCTTATCCTGAAGCTCTCTAGTATTATCCAGGTCGAAGCTAAGTGGGTTCGAAAATACGACGAAACGCTTCCAGAAAAGGTATGTAGTGCCCTTCCTATACTCTCACTCGAGTAAGAAACATTCCCTAAGACACCTTCTAAGCATTTCCAAAGAAATATTCTCCCTATGCAATCTTTCCTACAGAATCATATCTAGATCTAAGAGTATAAGGTCGCGGACTCTGAAGGTTGTTGATTCGAATCCGTCCTTCTACTTTTTTTTTTCTTAATTTTCTTTTTTCAACGTCAATTTTTTTTTTAAATTTCTGATTCCAGTTCTCTCGTAAGTCAAATTAATTTGTTTTCTGGAAAATAAATTACTTCTTTCACTCCATTCTCTTTTTTTTAGCTTCTCCATTGAAATATATTGTGATATCATAAATGTTTATTTACATTTACATCATATCTTTGTGTCTTATGTATTATTACATCCGAAGAAAGGACTATTTTCTTTTCATTTCCCTATAGAAATAATAATATAATCCTTTAAACAAATGTACACAGACTTTCAAACCAACTTCTTAAGGTACTAATAAATAACACTTTCTAAGTTTATTTGTTTATTACGAGGTTCTTTGTAATATCTTCTGCCTTTGTAATTTTGTTAAAACCAAATCATCTTGTAATTAAGACATTAAAATTATCTGGGAAAATAACAATAATAATAATAATAATGAATAAACTACTAATAATAATAAAAATAATAAACCCTTATGGACCCTACCTCCTCGCGGTGGTGACGGGAACTACCCTAGCTTTAGGGTGAGCTAAAGGGTACAACTATATATGATGAGATCTTGTTCTGGTATTGATCATGCTGCATCGGGTGAGGCGCAGGATAAAGTCACCCGCGTTCGGGAGTCAGGCATAGGCCTCCGTTCGAAAAATATACTACAGTCTCGCGCATGAGGTGGTGGAGAAAGTGGTACCACATTGTGTAGAATTGCTACCACAATGCCGGGGCAACACCATCCAGCCCTAACAGTCGGAAGTGTTTCGTCTTTGTCAGAGCAGGTGACCACCAAGACTGGGAAACCATACCAGCCCATCCGATGGTCATCGCAGACGAACCAGAATCTTATGAGCGACTTCTATACCATTACACAATTAGGGACTCATCTCACATGATACAGACAGCCTCTACATCACCATTCACCACAGGTTATCTTTCATTAGGGATTGGTGAACAGCTGGTAGCGGATCAGCAACGTTCCATGGTAGTTAACAATCTCTATCCCTCCGTACGCATGCCCATACATTACAACTAATGACAGATT
>JAFIDM010125272.1:0-13696 GCA_023159025.1 Thereuonema tuberculata | reverse complement strand
AAGTTCTTTGCATTTTCACCTATCGTTTGGCCTGTGGGGAACACAAGATTTCTTCCCCGTCGTTAGTCTCACCTTCTCCCGCAAGCATTAGGTAATAAATTTCGGTTCTTTTCACGGCCCGGCCTTTCTTTGTCGTTGCGAAAATAATAAAGTTTACCTACAGAATTGGAGCTGTTTTCGGAATGTCGTTCGTGGCCTTCCCGTCTGACGGTTTGCACTCCCGTTGTCTCCGGCGAGGTTCCGTCGAAAGCTGCGGCAAGGCGGAGAAGCCTCGTCGGCTCCGGCGATTAATTTCGTCATCGGTAAAACGGTCCACGCATCAGTCTCTTGTCTCGCAACCTCCAAGGTAGTAGCGAAAACCTCCAGGTCCTGCTTCGAAGAATTCCCGTTGACACTCTCCTACTTGGCCTGTCGTCCATGTTGGATTTCTCGAGGAAGCGGTCTTGCTTCATAGAGAATAAATCATCGTTCACGCCAACGACTGGATACGATGACACAAACTTACACTATGAATCTGTCAGCACTTCGGCAAAACATATTTGTCCAATACCGACAGTCGACCAGACCACGGTCAAACGATATGAACTTCTCGAAAGCTAAGCATGGTCTCTCTTGACCTGACAACTCCGATCTGCTCCTTCTCCAACAATTTCCCGCCAAAACTCGACCTCTGGCTTCTCTGACCAATGGAGTGGAGTCGATTGTCCACGTGACTCCTTGACCCCAAGGTTCGTATCCTAGCAACCAGTGACATGTTTCCTTATTAAAACCGAAACTTCTAGAAAACAGCCTTTTTGTGAGAATAAATAAAAGCTGACTTTCCCACGACAATATCCAGAATAAGAGTTTTACAAAAATCACTAGAAATAATACATTACAAACTATATATTTAAAATATCAAATTACATAGAAATATTAGGTTTCCTTGATAAAACTTATACAATAAACTTTTATCACTAAGCGTATATAAATCATTATAGCCATTATAATCAAACAAATAATCTCCTTCCCCGATATTACACTAGTGGATCGAAAGTTTCCCGACCCAACTCTTCACAAATTCTAAGTTTTCACATTTGAATAAACATTAAATCCACATGAAAATATTATCGAAACCATAAAGGAAAAAAAATTGGTCTGTCCATTCATTAAAAATAGGTAACGAACTACAACGTTACAAGACTATTAAACATAATAATCCACTAGTTTTTAATTCTTCACCTGTACAGTCTCTGAAAACCAATCGTTGCATGGAGAACGGGCAAAACCATTTACCTAATTTGGAAACACAATCCTCTTTGAGTTCCCTGTCCACTACCAGTAGTAGTTTAAGTGAAGTCACTACTGGTAGTTCTGATTATATGTATGGATTTAATGATGTTTCACGAAGTGAAGACTCCAACACTTCGACGCCGAAATCTTCTTATCAGTGGTCTGATTTTCCTGCAACCAAAACATATTTACAAAGACAGTCACAAGGAAGAGCTAAAGCTAAGTTTAAATACAATGATGCTTCTGCAGATACTGATGTTTTGTTAGAAAGACATAGACGTACTGCTTCCTTTTGGCGATCTCTGGTCAACAAATCCCAGAGACGCCCATACCTCTATAAACAATCGTACACTGCTAGTAACTGTACACCTGTCCAAAGTAATGTTTCATCTGCTGAAGCTTATTCAAAACAAGCAGATGAAATGAGAGTGAAATCTGGACGATCCTTTGAGAAATCTAGAAAACAAGAGATTCCATCAGAGAAATTGCCGGAAGAAAAGGACGATTTACTTCAAATTAAACAGAATTCATTTCAACAGCTGTCAGAGAATCAATTGCAACAAATTCGACCTGGAAATTTTGGAATAGTTATAGGTGGTCGTTGTTATTCCCTTCAACAGCTAGTGACTCTCAGCCAGTCTTCTCGGCCGCCTACTGTCAGTGATAGTAATAAACACATGTCTAATAATTCGTCTGGGTTTGATTCCATGTTATGGATGTTATGGCTACTAGCAGGAATTATGGTTTTAATTTTTTTGATTCTCACCTTTTCTCCCGGAAAACGACGGGATAAACCCCGGCCTGTCCTGTCCCGTAGAAACCGACAGCCCTACAATCTTTTCACACACCCGACCAGGAGATGCTAGTGTCCAATTTGCCGTCTCTCACGTCTGTAAAAATATCTCATAACTCAGTAACCTTACCCCAGTAATTATTGTTAAATATTTTCTGGAAGGGTCTTTTGAACCTGACGTCTTATTCATTACTAGAATTTTATTTTATTCTCTTAAAGCCAGGAATTACTTTTTATTGAGAAAACGTATGGAGACAATAGTTTTAATTTTCAGATATGTAACATTTCTATACGAAGTGTCTTGATTTATAATAGTGTAAAGATTGCTGATGAAATAAAACTATTTTCGTTAATATTATGTTTATTTAAATATTCGACGAATTTTCGATTTTCGGGTCGTAAAGGGTTGTTAACGGGGAGGGGGTAGGGAAGAAAAAATTAATGAAGGGTACTTATTAAGTTTTGAGGTTACAAAATCAGAATATAATGTTACTTTGTAATCATCAGGTTTTTACCAACTGGGAAAGGTTTGATTTGTTAGGTGTGTGGCAAAGGACAGAACGGGTGGGAAGTCTTACATTCTTCGATCTCGATATTAGTTTCTTATCTTGGTTTATTGAGTTACAAAATAGGAATATAATATTAACTCTAACTACCATTGGACTTTTTTACCAACTGAAAAACATTCAAAGTGATTTCACAAATATAGTTTCTTCGTCATCCACATCACAAGTCTTTTTTGTAATCCAATCGAAGCACAAGTATTTTTGCTAGTAAATATATAATTTAATTAGCAGTTTTAAAAATATGCAGTAGTTTGGCAGTTAAAAATTATTATGAGATCCTTGAAAGCCTTTATTTCAATCTGGATTTTGAGAAATTCAATATAATTTAACAGAAGAATATAAAAAACAAATCACAAAATTCTTAACTTTAGATTCATCTTTCGTTTTATCTTAAAAAAAAATAAAGAAAGCAAAATATTCTATACATCGTAATTGTAATTGGTTTCTTTATATTATTTTTAAATTTAAATAAAAAAAAAATTCAGTTGATAATCTATAAAATAATTACTTTTCGTTTACGGTTAGTTTGGATGTTGTTATTACTAAAACTAATGATTTTAAAAATAAAATAAAATCTGTAGATACATTATCAAATATACAAAATGGAACCTATAAACAAACATGGATGGACAAAGACATAATGAAACATATCGATGAAAAGAATGAATTATTCAATGAATGTAAAAAAAAAATAAAAAAGACAAAATCTTGGAAAGGAACTATATAAAAAAAGAAATTTGCTGAAAAATTTCATTAATAAAAAAAAATATTATAAAAAATTAATTGAAGATGATTCTAAAGCAAATGTAAACATTTGGAATTTTTTATAAAAACCATATAAATTATAAACAGAAAAATACTATCAACAATGAAATATTAAAATTAATAAAAACATATGTTGTAAAGACTATATTTCAAGAGCTAAAAAAATGAATTCATTCAAACAAAAAAATAATTAAAATAACTACAATAAACAAGGAAAAAAGCAATTATGAATGTAATACTCAAAAAGATTCTAAAATGTTATTTCCACCAACTTTAACCGAAATAGTAAATTTAATATCTGATTTAAAAAAAAATCCCAATTCCATGAGATGTGATTTTATAAAGGTAAAAGAAATTAAACTGCATAATGAAACTTTGGCGACGTTTATTGTCGAACTCTTTAAAAAACATCATTATAACGAAAACATATCCAACTCTTTGGAAGACTGCTCATGTTGTTCCTATTTATAAAGGAAATAATACAGATACTCCCTATAAGTTTGATAATTATAGACCAATCTCGTTACAATCAAATATTTCAAACTTTTTTGGGAGTTACCTCTATGAAAAGATATATAATTATATCAAAAATAAGGACATAATAAAAAACAATCGAATCAATATGCATATCAACCTAATATAACGACTAGATTGTTACTAAAAACTTTTAGTAACGAGATAAATAGCAAGCTTAATGAACGAAGAATAACTTACATCGCGTTTATTGATTTTAAAAAAGAATTTGATAGTACTAGATAAACTAAATACAATGGGTATAAGGGGAAAAATTAATAAACTTATAAAGAATTATTTAAAAAATAGGAAAATTTAAGTAAAAATACAAAACTATATAAGCAAGTTATATAATGTTAAATCTGGAGTTCCACAGAGTTCAAACTGGGGACATGTATTATATAATATTTGTATGAATTCCTTAAGTAATTGTATTGACTATTCAAAAATTTATGTATATGCTGATGATGTACTTATTTTCACTGAAGATAATGAACAATTAAACGCGTATAACAAAATACAGATAGATCTAAATAATGTTAATAAATGGGCAATAAATAATTATATGACCATAAATTTTTGAAAACCAAGATTATGATAATAATTAAAGTTAAAGTTGCGATCAGACCCAGAGGACCGCGCAATGCAACTGGAGGGTAGGCTCCAGTGTTCAGAACCTACGGGACAAAGTTGAGGATGGGGGGTCGGCCCGTCGCACAGTGGGGTATTTGGCCGATCTAGCTGGCCAAAATTATTTCTGTAGTTTCAATGGTTCAAAACGTGTCTACCTACTGATTTATTGCATTTTAAGTGATTATCAATAGTTTTTATACAGAAAAATAAGATAATTGCATTTCCAAACGAACTACAGTAGACTCCCTCTTAACCGGACTTCGTTTAACCGGATCTCCTCTTTAACCGCCCGAATTTTTTATTATCTATAAAATGTAAAAAAATAGCAAAAAATAAAAAAAACACGTATTTCGTTATTTAGTATCATTATCGCACGTATTTCAGATACCGGGTGGTCCCGGAATGTCAAAATGACAGTAAGATACAGTAATTGATAGGCACTTTTTGACCTTGACAATAGAAGGTATGTATGTTTAATGGTATGTAACTTATAATACTAAAGTATAATACATTGAATAAAATGACGCAATATTTTAATTGTGTATTTATTTATAAGACAAATACATCCGAACTTTAATTTATTTCAGTTCTCCGGTTTAACCGGATTTTCACTTAACCGGCTTACCTTCGGTCCCATTTAAGCCGGTTAAGAGGGAGTCTACTATATTTAATGTTTTGTTTTAAAACAAAAATGCAATTATCTAAAAATAAATTCACCAAAATTGATCAGCCGGATGATGTTGAGTGCCATGGTTCTTCATCAGAAGATACCTCTACTTCTTCTGAGGATTCTGTATCTTCAGATACATCTTAGTATGGGTCCACATATAAAGGTTCAGCTGGAAGTAGCATTTCAAGCGTTTCCTTTAAGACAGATTTTGATTTCTTCCTCGATATTGTCCTCATACCCGTTAAAAGAGGATCTGAGCCTAACAGCAGCCTGTTAATAAGTTGCACGACTCACTACAAAACTTCCTTGCATAGTCCGGATTGCTATACTACTTTTGGAATTTCAAAAGGTTTTTCTAATCAGTCACAATTTTTTTTCAAGAAATGTATCTTCTTTCTTGGGTGCTGCCATCCACCTACATTTCAATTTAGACTTAATATATGAAAATGTGTGCGTCATTTTCTTTCTTTGTTCCTTTGAACAGTCTTCATAAGTGCAGCGATAATTTTCGACGAACCCCAATTTTTCATTAATATATAAGTTCTGTTGCTGCATCATGTTGAATAGTTCTCTTCGAGTCAATATTCTGATATCCGATGATCTTCAATCAAAATTGAGACAATTTAAAATTAAATTGAACTCGAGGTTGAAAAATTCATATTTTTATAGTATGTATTTATTGACCATAAATCATGGAAATTCTCGGAAAACCGCGGGAATCCGCGGCTGATTTTTGCGGAATTGTTTTTTATAATACTGTATCTTTGTATTAAAATAAAAATCATTACCGGGACGCACCCTGAAGTATAACAAATGTCTTCGAGATTATTAAAGTTGGTTAAAAAAAACCCAAAGAAAACACACTTTTTCAAAACACTATATCTGAGTCAAAATCAAAATATTTAAAATAAAAATATTTCAAATTTATGCACATTTACCTGCTTTATCAAAATCCATAATGATTTGCTTTAAATTATATTCCGAATGAAATATATTCAACGTAGAAAGTATGCCTACGCAACGAACGTCGAGAAAAGATTTGTGTCAACAAGACGATCAAGTCCAGACTTGTTCCCTGCCACTAAGTTTGCGCAGAGAGGTGAGGCAGGGGTAGAATATTGTTCCCGGACTATCCCACAGTGTCATGGAAGCAATTATTTCTACTTAGAGTAAATTTTTCGAAATCGACTTTTGGCCAGCTAGATCGGCCAAATACCCCACTGTGCGTCGCTCGCCCGCCTTTAACTCCCGGGAAAGAAAACCGGTACCCATTCTATAGAGGGCTGGATAGACCCTAGGGCCCGTTTGGAGGAGAAAGAAGCGTGGAAAAATTCCCGTCCTCCACCGAGGCCGGGAATCGAACCCGACACCTCCAACCCGCAGCCAAGCGCCCTTACCAACTCGGCTACCGGGCCCACAAGATTATGATAATGAAAAATAAAAATAAAATTATTCAAATAAATATATATCATGCTTTACATAATGTAACGTGTAAAATATGGAAAATATCTATTCTATTAATAATTACCAATGCAACTACGAAAAAAAATTGAATATATTACTCAACAAAAATATTTAGGAATCTATATTGATGAATAATTTTCTTGGAATGTTCATTATCAGCATGTTATTAAAAAATTAAATATATTAACGTATTTATTCCATAATTTAAAAGAAATAATTCCTTTCAAACAAAAGTTAATTATTTTTAAATCCTTAGTTGATTCAATCTTGAACTATGGTCTGGATTGCTGGATCTTTATGAATAAGAAGCAAACGGAAAATATTAATAAGATCTTTTTTAAAATATTAAGTAATGTTGTTGTATATTTTAATAGAAGAGGTAAAGTTGAAAAAAAAAATGGTATTTGAAAAAAATTTAAAACATTAACAATAGAAGAAAAATTCATATATATAGTAATAATAAAAAATTTCTTTGAAATAAAAGACGAAAGAAATAGATGTAAAGAAGAAAAAAAAATTAGAAATAATTGGCTCAGCTCTTTAAATAATAGCAAAATTAGGAATAATTATGGATATCGATTAAATGGTCATATAATATACAAATTATTTAAACAAATTAAATGCGAAAATTATGAATTTCAAAGAATTAAAGATATAAAAGAAAGACTGAAGCCCGGAGGCAGAATGTTTTTTATCTTTCTGCAACGATTGATGCTAAGACGAAAAACTTTCTGTGGGTGCGAGCGTTTTTTTCCGTTTATGTCCCACAAAAAACGTTCATTCTATACCAGGGGTGGCAAACTTTTGTAAGGTAAGGGCTACCTCAAGTAAACTCCAAGTATACAAAAAAAAAACGGAATCTCCAAATCGACAACCAAAAAAAAAAAGCGGAATATAGAATCTTTCTGCAGCCCTCATTTTCTTTCTGCGACATATTCTGCTTCTGGGGAATGATGTATGACATTATTAATGAAAAGATTAAACTATAAATACTATAAGATAAATATTAAAGTACTATAAGTCATTATAATATTATAATATATTAAAGTAATTATTGAATTATTATAAGATAATATTAATATAAAAATTAAATTTATTTCTTTGTACTTTTAATTAGCTTTTTCTTTTTCTTATTTTATGTAATTAAGCTATTTATAAAAATTATTAATCTTATTTAAATTATTTATTTTTGTTTTTGTTTTTTTAATATATTTAAATTAAACTGTCAGTGCCTATATTACAGATGTGCATTTGTATAAACATACCTAATAGGACTTAAAAACATTAAAAAAAAATGATTTGGGAAAAAAGAAATTACAAAGCCTTCACTTATATTTTAAAGTCATTACATACATACATACATAGTTCTCTGCCAAGGGCAGGTCCTTCACTGCAAACCCAGCATTCTCCAATCTTTCCTATTTTCTGCCTTCCTCTTCGTCTCCACCTAAGATCCATTTACCATAATTTTGTCGATCATCTTAAATCTTCTTCTGCCTCGAACTTTTTTACCGTTCACCATTCCTTCCAGTGCATCCTTCATTAGGGAGTTTCTTCTTAGCCAGTGACCCAACCAGTTTCTTTTTCTCTTCTTGATCAGTTTTAGCATTATTCTTTCTTCACCCACTCTTTCTAGCACAGCTTCATTTCTTATTTTGTCTGTCCATTTCACATAATCCATTCTTCTCCATATCCACATTTCAAATGCTTCTAGTCGTTTCTCTTCACTGCGTCGTAATGTCCATGTTTCTGCCCCATACAATGCCACACTCCACACAAAGCACTTCACTAGTATCTTCCTTAGTTCTTTTTCCAGAGGTCCGCAGAAGATGCTCCTTTTCCTATTAAAAGCCTCCTTTGCTATTGCTATCCTCCTCTTGACTTCTTGGCAGCAGTTCATATCACCACTTATAGTACACCCTAAGTATTTAAAGTTGTTCACTTGTTCCAATGTCTCATTCCGAATACGTATGTTTATCTTCTTTGTCTTTCTTCCGATAACCATAGTCTTTGTCTTGTTTACATTTATCTTCATTCCATATTGTTCACAGCTGTCATTCAGCTGCAGTAGCATATCCCTTAGTATCATCTCCTCTTCTGCTAACAATGCCATATCATCAGCAAATCTTATGCACTTTATTCTTCTTCCTCCTACTATCACCCCTCCCATGTTCTGAAAACAATTCTTCAATAACTCCTCCAAGTAGATGTTGAACAGCGTAGGTGATAGAGGGCATCCTTGTCGCACCCCTCTCCCTATTCCACTTCCCTCTGACAATTTTTCTCCTATTCTGACTTTAACTCGTTGTTTCATATAAAGATTAGTTATTAGCCTTCTCTCTTTCCAATCCACACCAATTTTCTTCAAGATTTCCATAAGTTTATTCCAATCCACTCTGTCAAAAGCCTTTTCCAGGTCCACAAATACTGCATATACGTGTTTATTTTTTTCTAGATATCTTTCGCCGATTGTTCGCAGCAGTCCAATTGCATCTCTCGTACCTTTTCCTTTCCTAAAACCAAACTGCTCTTCTTCCAACTCTCCTTCCACCTTAGAATATAAACGTCTGTTCAGTATTCGCAGAAGAATCTTCGCTGAGTGCGATATAAGGCTGATAGTCCTGAACTCACTGCACTTCTTTGCATTATTTTTCTTCGGTATTGGTAGCAATACTGTTTCCATGAAATCATCAGGCCATTCACCTTTCTCATATATTTCATTGCATAATGATAGTATTTGCTTCTTGTCTTCACCCAAGCATTTAACTAACTCAATGTGTATTCCATCAACTCCTGTTGCTTTCCCATTCTTCATTTCCCTAATCGCTAGCTCAACTTCTTCCCTTAGAATACAACATCCTTTTTCGTCTTCTGATACAGCTGTTTCATCTTCTATAGCTAAGTAATCTGGACGATTCCCTGTCTCATATAATTCTTCTACATACTTCTTCCATCTGTTCAAAATTCCTTGTTTGTCGGTTATTTCATTGCCGATTTCGTCTTCTATCAACCACATGGACTTCTTATTCTTATTTGTGAAATACAAACATTTTACTTCGCGGTACATTAAATCATATCTTCCTTTTCTCTCTAGATCCTCTACTTCTTCACATTTCTGTTTCATCCAGTCTTCCTTCGCCTTATCAGTTACTCTTCTTAGTTCGTTGTTTAGTTTCTTGTAATTTCTTTTACCTTCTTCTGTGTTGATGTTTTTCCATTTTCTCCTTTCCTCCATCTTCTCCAACATTTTTCCTGTGACCCAAGGTTTCTTATTACTCTTACCTTCTCTGTATCCTATTGTTTCTTCTGTTAAAGTCATTGAGGGCTGGAATACCCAAACAAAAGCTTAGAGCGTCTCCTTAAAGAACAAAATGAAATAAATTTCAAATGAACTTGGTATTTGATTTTTATTTTGAATTAGGATTATTTATTTATTTCTATTAACAATTACTTAACGTGCGTTGATTAATTAAAAATGATTAAACTTTAGCCAAACGCACAAATATTTTAAAAAAGTTTTTAAAAAATACAAAGGATAAAAGAAACACAACGTTTCGACTTGCCTGCAAGTCATCGACCAAGTGATCGATCCAGTGGAACAGTGGGTTTATATAGGTCTCTTTCACCAATCGTAGCTGTATGTAAATGAAGTGATGACAGTATTGCCATCTCGTGTTTGTTTTTACAATTATAATGCCTCCACCTGGTGTGAGCATTTGAAATTAATATCAAAAGAAACAACTCGTAAATGTATCTCAAAAATTATTGAACGGTGCTCTTATTCTTTTTGTTTTTTAGAAAAACCATATAAATAAATATTTTGCACCGATATAGAGTCATTGTAACATAATGAATCGTTCAATATGCACAATGACTCTATACATTTTCGTTTCAGTGCATGATCCTCATAACCAATGATACGTGGGTGCTGCAGATCTAACACGTGTCCTGTAAGTCGCACATGTTTTCCTGAATCATAATTCATATCTCTATTTTTAATGTCATTAAGATGCTGATTGACCCTACGTTTATTGGCTGGTAAGTTTCTCCAATATATCTGCATGGAAAATTCATGCAATGTAAGGCGTAGATGACATCTTTGGGATTATCCACTGTGATTTATTCATTTGTTTGCATTTATTGTATTTGATTGTGGGTGTCACAGCATGAGCAAATTGGAAACCGGAGGGATAACTTGCTATAATAAATACATAAATAGGAATTTTGGACTCTTTAAATCAAATAATCAAATATATATATTTTATTAAATTTTCTTAAAAATTATAATAGATGTTAATGATTTTTATTCAAAAAGAAAAATATCACTACAAAGTAAGTATAATGGAAAGAAAATCCAAGGAGCATGATGAATATTTCGACAAAAAACAGTGAAATACATTGGAAATTGAGAAACTTTTGAGGTATATTTGCTGAAAAAAATTACATAAATTAAAAGTAGAAAAAAGATTATCTCCTAATATTTAATACAGACTTCTCAATATTAACAAAAAGGTGGGGAGACAGGAGAAATAAAAATAAAAAAAAAAATAAATAAAATACAAATAAATGTTACTTTAAGAATGAATTTTTATAGCACATTATATTTTTTAAATTTTTTGGATCTACTATTTTTTTTCTCTCCGTTCCTGGAAATCACTGTTATCAAAAACACCAGTAACAAGACATCACTGACAATGTATAGAAAATCCTCCTATGCAGGAATCACTGTACATTACCAATCAGCGGTTCCTGTGGCCTAGAAACGAAATATTATCAAAATGGCAGTTCACAGAGCACTTGATATATGCGCCAATCAGGAACTCCTTGACCAAGAAATTATAAATATCAAATGCATTTTACGTAATAATGGGTATCCTGCACCGTTTGGAGACAAACAAATTAGATTAGCCAGAAAGGAAGCCGCCATTAAGAAGAGCCTCCCACACAAACAAAAAAACGCATGAGGGTGAAAATTCATCAGCATCACTTTTCACGAGGAATTACTCAGGAAACGTAACTCGGTATTAAAACCATATGATGTTAAAATTGTAAGCAGGGCAACTAAATTAAAACTGCGATAGGTGCTCGCATTTTTGACGGATATTCGCTTTGAGGGCTTCAAGAGTCTTGAGGCTTGTTGACATAGACATGTGACTTCAAAAACCCCACAAAACGAAGTCTGAAATTGTTAAATCGGGTGATCTAGCCGGCCAGGGCAAATCGCCAAAACGAGAGATGAGGAGACCCGGAAATGCCGCCTTCAGAATGTTGGTTGTGGCTCGTGCAGTATGCGCCGTTGCTCCATCCTGTCGGAACCACATGTTCTCCAGTTTCAATTCATCCAATCGAGGAAGGAGAAAGTCGTTGAGCATGGCTCTGTAGCGCTCGCCGTTCACAGCAGTCGTTTGTCCCGCGGCGTTTTCGGAAAAATAAGGCCCGATGACGCCTTTAGCGTAAACACCACACCATGCAGTAACTTTGAGCGGGTGTAATGTTCTTCGTGGGTTATATGCGGATTTTTGGTCCCCAGAAGCGATAATTTTGCTCACAGAGATGGAAAGGAGCCTCGTCGCTCATGATAATTTTCGATGAAAAGTTGTCTTCCTCGTGGTCGAGATTCAGGATGGCTTGAGCGTAGTTTACAAGCGTTTGGCGATCAACAGGTAACAGCTGATGCACTGTCTACACTTTGTAAGCGAACATCTTCAAGTCTTTCACCAAAATCCTGTGTAATGACCGCCGATTGATGCCCAAATTTCGTGACACGTCATCTGGTCTATACTCCGGGGTCCTCTGCGACATCTGCAGCCACAGCCACGATATTCTCCGCAGAACGACTGCTCCGGGGCCGGCCATATCTGGCAGCATCGCGTATTGTCCCATATTCTTCAAGGCGAGCGGCTGAACGCCGTAGTGTTTTCCCAGTTGGTGTCGGACGACCGGGAAACCGAAATTCACGCTACGCCAACATCACCGACGAATCATTTCGCAAAAAGATCGACATAATTATTCCGCGTTCTTGGGGAGTATAGCGATCCATGTCGTGTTGACGTGTATTTTGTATCTGTTTACTTCACAAATGTCACAGCAAAATTGTCATTTGCCGCCATTTGCAATAATCCCAGCAATTTTCGATAGGGTGATGACTTTTGCGCCACCCTATATATATTAATTTTTCTCATTAATTATTCGGACTGTACCCCTGCCGTTTGTTATTATTCGTTGCTGTCTAATTTTCCATCTTGTTGTCGATCAATAGGTTTGCAAACTATAAACAATCGCACCACGAACACAACCCCACAAGACAACCCTCTTAA
This sequence comes from Thereuonema tuberculata, assembly GCA_023159025.1. NCBI lineage: Eukaryota > Metazoa > Arthropoda > Chilopoda > Scutigeromorpha > Scutigeridae > Thereuonema > Thereuonema tuberculata. Next base: position 703 of record JAFIDM010125272.1, on the reverse strand, counting down.
GGGTTGAAGCTAGAATAGGCCATAACTGAATTACAGCGTCCTAAAGTTAGAAGTTTGACAAATTTCCGGGAAGTGCTTTTTTTCTATTTTTTTCAAAAAGAGCATACCTCCATAACTATCAGTCCTAGAAACAAAATTTAAAACTAAATTGTAGGAAATTGTATTCTCTACAACATTGAATAGAACTCTTGTGTAGCTAAAACACAACAAAAAGAAGATATAAGTGAAAATCTAAAGAAAGTGCCGAAGGTTTTTTTACGATGGCGGTGGGCGCGGAGGTGGGGGAATTGTGCATTTTGCATTTTAAACACTTACTAACCATCCTAGACAACATATCAAAAAATTAGAACTACCGGACCTTTTGTGAGGTAACCCCCCTCTATTCGCTTGGCCTATTTACGAATTTTATAAATATAAATAACAACCGTGTAAAATAAGTTTCAGGAAATGACTAGGAAGCGTTAGAAGACAAAATATAAAGCAAATCTTGATTAAAAAAAAAAAAAAAAAAGAAAAAAAAAAAAAAAAAAAAACTTTGCTCCTTTTTAAACTTTTTAACGGCGTTTTTAAGTAATTTCTTTCGTATTTAAGTTTATTCTTTCTTATTTCTTTTGTAGTAGAATTTCTTATAAATTAAAATTGAAATAACTATCACCTCCTGATGATTATAACTTCCATAATAATTTGCAATAGTAAGAGCATA
>JAFIDM010125271.1:0-13697 GCA_023159025.1 Thereuonema tuberculata | reverse complement strand
ACTTATTGTAAACTGTAAATTTGTTTATAGTTACATTTTCATAAGTACAATTTTGTAAATCAATTGCTATCTGTAAACTATAAATTGTTATATAATAAATTGCTTATGGGTACAGACTTTTTCACCACCCTGTATATATGTATATATATATATTCCTCCTTCTTTAAATTGCAGGTAATATAGTGTTTTTTGAAACATCTTTCTTGGAAAATTGGAATATTGGTTAAATTTTAATGCATAATGGTAATGCTGGGAGCCTCAATGCATCAAGAAAATTGCTCCAGACTGAAAATCGCGCTTATCTGTTGCCATGGAAATGGCTATCCCATTTTCCTTCCGGGGTGCTTCAAGAAATGCATTCAACCTAGAATTCCTTTGAGATGCATTTGTCTTCTCGGGTTTGCCACAGTTGCAAGGTCTTCTCAAGTCACTTATCTTGTCTTTCATTGCCATAGTTTGTTATTTTTATTATCTTGTTGAAGTTTGTTAAATTAAGTTGTTTTTGTTTTTTTTTATGGTGTGAAACCTTGCGAAAATGCTTTTTCAGTTTAAGAAGAAGTTAAAATCGCAAGTACTCCAAATCATTCACAATGTTGTGGAGTTTTGCTCTAACGAAGCTGCAGTGAAATGTTCCTCTTCCGCAAGCTTTGAAAATAGTTTCTTATGCCAGGGGAGGAGCAAGCGTGCATGGGACCTCTGGCTGAAAATTTTGTCAGGGCCCTTGCATCAAACTGATTTCTGTTTACTAGCTAAAGGCGATCATATTCCTCGCAGAAATACGTTATTGATACACCACACAAAGTGTGAATAAATTGGAGAAATAAAAAAAAGCCTTTATAAGCGTGTATTTTACACACGTATCAAAAGCACTGTCTGTATCGTACAAGAGACTAAATGAGACGCTCGATTGCAATAACTACTTTTCAGCAAATATATGAATTCGAATGTGACGTAAATGTGTACCCACGCGAATTCCTCATTAACTTTTTAATTGTAGTATATTTCTTAATTATTTAATTTTGGGCCCCTGGCTGCAGCACAGCCAGTTCCTCCCCCACCCTAATCCGCCAGTGTCTGAAGATACTGGAGTAACACTGTTGAACGAAACGAAGATTTTCAGTACCATAACTCGGCCTCGTTATTGAAATTGATGAGTTTGGCAAATGTGTTCAAAGGCAAACGATCAAGACTTTTACATCAGAGAAAAGGCAGTGCCTTCCTTAAGAAAATTACTGCCCATGTTGCAAGCAAAGATAAACTTTCGGTGGGTAAAGGACATACTGTGCAATTGTCTACACTCGATAAAGTTTCGCTGGAAGATGTGATGAACAAAAGTGCTCATACTGTGGTTTGGAGAAATGATTACCTGCGAGAAATGGCAAAACATAGGAAAAGTGGTCACCAAATTGTTTACATTAACAAAACATGGGTCAGATAGCAACCTAACATTTAATAAATGTTGGCAAAAACGACAGTTTCGAGTCCAAACGAACGTTAACTCCAAGAACAGGATTTGTTCCAGATGCTCAACCGGTATACAAAGCATCAACCCAAAGCTGTGACTATCACTGCCAAATGAACTATGATAATTTTCAAAATGGATGTTGGAGAAACTCATTCCAAATTTACAACCCAATAGTGCCAAGTGATTGGACAATGCGCCATATCTCACAAAGGTTGAAAATCTTAAGCCTACGTAGTATGTTGCAATGCAAGTGATTGACTGGCTGACAACAAAGAGGATATTGCTGTGATAAAAGAATGCGGAAAGTGAACTGTTTGCCCTTATAGAAAGCATCTTCATGAGTTCATCTTCATATTGTCTTATGGCTTTTACCACAAGATTCTACTAATTATATTTCACCAGTAATAAATTTTCAAAGTAGTTAATGGTCATAAAGACTCAAATGGTCATTCAGGCAACTTAGCATTTCATTAGCTCCTCGTTTGGCCTATGTTTGAGGCCACATGTACATAGTGGATTTACCAGTCTTTCCACTATAAACAAAACTTATGTAGCCACAACTTCCTTAAATAAAACACCTCTCCAATAGGGAGATGCGATTATGGTATATTTTGCATAAAATCAAAACATAACATTTCAGTATCAGGGTTTTCCCTAGCCTAAACAGAAAAACTACCTACCGGATTGCAATAGAGTCCCAAGCACCAGGAGCACCAGGGTCTCTGTTCTAATCCACATCACTTTATTGTGGTTAAATATTAGAGTAGGGCCTATCTTTTTGTTACATAGATGCGCAGTAATAACAATGGCATGGCCCCCATAACTCATTTACAAAATATTGGAGTTGGACCCCTCTTGAAATCCGGGATTCAATTGAATGTTTGGTCGACAACGAAAAGACTGATCAAAGAAAGGAGCATTACTGGTGATTTAAGTTTGGACAATTAGAAAAGCCTCTCGTGCGATGCTCTGGACGGAGTGAGTTCCAAAGAAAGGCAAGCTCATTGGCATCACATAGGAAATTCTTATAGGGAAAAGAATGGACTTTCAGAAGAGCTAGAAGATGAGCTAGAGATTCAACATCGACAAAAACTATTCTTATTCCAGTTCAGAAAAAAAAATGGAAAACTTGGGATAAATGATTGTGATGATTTTAAAGATATCATATTATTCTGAAATAATCAAAACCTAATTTGTGGACAATATTAAGTTTCTCTAAATTTTAATGTGTTGTTGAATTATTTTAAAAACGTTAATTTCTGTTTTTAAGTTACTTTGCAAGGTTTATTTTTGTTTTATAAATGGGTATTTATTTGTTTGAAAAATTAAATATTTATTAAATATACTGTAATGATGAAAATTTTAGTTATTAGACAAAAAGAAAAAAAAAACAATTATGTAATAATTTCCTAAATATTAAAATATAGAAACATAGAATTCAAAAGATAGTAGCATTATTCTTGGTAAAAACACTTCAGACTGAGCCAGTCCCCTGCCCAAAACCCATGGAAGTCACAACAAAGAATGCAGTTGATTAGAAGGGCCTCTATTAGTGAAATATTTGAATTATAATGCCTTTATTGAGATAATGAGGCCTAGTCTATCCCTTTTCTTTGGTTGTTCAACGCTTACAGCCTCCATACGGTTATCAAGTTTTCCCTCTGTTCAATGGATATCTTACAGGATAAATGTAAACCACTTAATTTGAAGACTGAAAATTGCTTAAACTAATCAGAGAGTTAATTTCAATGAATAACAATAGAATGCATAAAATTCTCATTCAGTGTTCATTTTCCCTAAAATTTAATTTCTGGCTCTTGATATATTTTTGATTATACTGATACAACGAATCATCTTAAGGAAATGAATAAATAAATGTTAGTAATTTGATATCCTTTCTAACTCCATAAAATAACTCCTTTCTAAAAATAAGCTTCACACAGATTTAAACTGAACTACTTATATTTCAACTAACTTATTTACATTTTTATAATACATACGCCTCTTCTGGAAGGACGAACATTCAGGTATCTCTGGTTTATATGTCCAAGTCTTTTATGCCATAAGTTCCGTTTGTCAATTGCAGTGGAGGAATATGTAGCTTCGCGTCCTTCTTGCATCCACATTACGTAATAGTCTCCTTGTCTTTTACCCTTCATCACAGTATTTTCACTGTCGTCTCTCACAGTTACTTTGCCACGTTTGAAGTTTACTTCCATTCCTTCGTCATCTAATTTTGCGACTGAAATAAGGTTTGTACGCAGATTGGGAACATGTAGTACGTCCTTCAGCACATGAGGTTTTGTTCGATCCTGGCTAACATAGAAATTTAAATCGACGTTACCTATTCCTTTGGCTTGTATGACTTCCGATTCGGAAACAGTTTCAATTAAGCGGTTATCTGGTCTAATTTGAGTAAAACATTCCTCACTTGAGTTCATATGGGATGTTGCTGCTGAGTCAACTATCCATAATTTACTAAGAGTCTCTTTATTGTTTTTATTGTCGTTAACTGTCATTCTTGCACCATCCGACTTATCATTCAGTTTTCCCTTGGTTCTTTTGTCGACCTTTTGGTGTTCAGGGTTCTTTCTATGTTTACATTAACGCTTTATGTTCTTCTTCGCCACAAACGAAGCAAATGGTCAAAAATCATTTGTCTTCCTGAGAAGTTTGACATCATGGCTTCCTCTTCTTGGTACACCTGCGTTTCATCCTTGTCTAGGAGGTTGATTCGGTTCAGAATCCTTGTAAGCCTATCTATTGATGGGTCTTCTTCTGTGTCAATCGCCACCAGAGCTTGGGCTAACTTCCTTGGGAGTCCTCTGCAAATGAATCTGGTCAATTCATGGCTACTATGTTTATGGCCCATTACTTCGCATTCCTGATTTATAGCGATAGCCCTATCTATATAGGTATCGATGGACTTGTCTTTCTGCTTGGTTAAATCAGTTAAGTTTAACGTAGCATCTAGTCTCAGCTGTTCGATTGACTTCCCGTGACTCTGTTCAATCGTTTTCCAAAGAGTTCTGGCTTCTTGAAATGTCAGCAGGTACTTACATAATTCTTGTTTTGACAAGTTTAGCGTTATGTAGTTAATGGCTTCATCGTTCGCATCTTGCCATTCTTCGAACGCCTTCTTTAATTCGTGGTCTGAGTCAAAGTTACATCTTTCCTACGATGACTTTTCTCCAGAGCTTTTGTGCCTTGAGGAAATTTCGCATCTGCACCCGCCAGGTGAGAAAGTTCTGTCTTGTTAGTGGTTCTGTATGTCCCTGCTGGAGTTTCGACGCCATGATCCTCCGGTAGCCCTAAACTTACAAGAACTAATGTTGTCGAGTTTCCGTAGATTGAAAACCACACACTCTGCTACCAATTGTTAGTAATTTGATATCCTTTCTAAATCCATAAAATAAACTTCACACAGATTTAAACTCAACTACTTATATTTCAAGTAACTTACTTACATCTTTTGTTCCAATGAGGTGTCTCAGCACACGCTTTAAACCATTAAAATGTGTCTCTGTTGGGTTCTGTGAGTATTGTTCGACTATAGCAAGTGCTTTTATTGATGCTGGTCTTATTCCTCCTATTATTCACCATATCAGTAGAAGTGATTTTGAAACACAAAAGAAGGCAGCTTGGGCTATCAGCAATTTAACCTTCAATGGTAACAAGACACAGGTTGCCTACCTTGTACATGAGGGAGTGATTCCACCTTTCTGTGAGCTGCTAACTTGTAAAGATGTTAACGTTATTCAGGTTGTACTTGATGGAATATATAACATTTTGGAAATGGCAGCTGAAGGTATTTGCATCATGATTGAGGAATGCGGAGGTTTGTATAAAATTGAAGCTCTGCAGAACCATGAAAATAAAGGCATTTATAATATAGCTTATGAAATCAATAATCATTATGTTTTAGATGATGTTGGTGAATATGTTTCTTTTATACCGACTTCCAAAATACTAGGAGCATAATTGTGAACTCTTATATTCCTTTATGTGTTGTTGCTTTTACTTTTGGCCATCTGAACGAGATGGAAACTGTTCTACCAATAACCTCTTCTTTTCCACAAAATAAATGATGATCTTCACGAATTCGTGGCCAACAATTCTACTGCAAAAGAAGGTTTGTTGGCCGATGCTAGTGTTCATATTCAGGCCATCACTCTGTTAGCTTCCTAACATAAAAATTATGAAGGTGAGAATAATTCTTATTATTCTTTTAGAAATTGAATAATTAAAATGAATTCTATAACAGAAATACTTTTTTTGCCGCATTAGTTTTAATCGGATAAAACAAATTTTAAGGTCCAAAAAAGTATTTTTACACTTCCGTATCAAAAAGGAAGGAGTAAAATAAAATCATCGTTACTCATTCAAATGAAATTCCACTGCGTTACAAATATCTTCAAACTTAAAAAAATTGGTTATCCAAAATTTACTTAGTAAGAAATAATTTGAATTTATAAAATTAAGAAAAAATTATATTCTTTTCTTTTTGAAATAAGTGTTCTGATCCCCTTTGTATTTTATCATTATTTTAGTGGCAACAGTATTTCTACAGAACCACTATAATATTTCTCAAGTATTTCTCTAATATAGGCCTCTGTTGAGCAATGTGTTCTTTATTGTGGCTTCCATGGAGGCTTCAAGACAGGATTTTGGCGCAGTGATTTCTGTGAACTACTACTTAGGGTTTCTTACCATCTTTTTTTACATCCCTCGAATTCTACATGTGACTCTATACTCTTCTAAACAACGTTTTTAATTGATATGCTCAGTTCAAAGGCCCTCGGGAATCCATTAAAGATTACCTTTAAATGAGCTATTTTGGATTAATATAATCATAAACGTAACCGACATTTATTCAATGAAAAATAGAAAATGAAAAAATTAGTTTTGTTTTTTTCTTGTTAACACAAGATAAAACCTTATCATCTAAGACATTTGTCTAGAAAGAAAATTTTCAAAATGAAAAATGCTAATTTTCGTATATAATTAGCAATAATTGAACTGTACCTAATTTTTTTTTGAACTTCTACTCCTACTTCCGCATACATTTAGAATGGGAACCATTCAAAAATTAACCATTTAACATTCGTAAATATATAAAAGCATATCGAAATGAGCAATTAAAAAGTCAGGAATCATTTAAAAGTCTACAGTAATGCGGTGAAAGTGCAATTTAATGTCTGGATGTTCGTCAGTAAAAAGTAAATTTTTGTAGAAAGAGTAGAAATCCGTATTTAAACTGATTAAAAAGAAAACATGGAAATAAACATTCCTTCTTTAGAACCCATTTTTACTGATAAAATTATTTACTGTTAATGAAGTAAATAAAAGTAATAAAAAAATGTTTTAAAATTAAAAAAAAAATTTCGACAAAATTATCGTTCATTCTTTGTATGTTGTATTAGCCCATTGCGGGGGTCCGAATTCAAAAATGTAATCAGAATTTTCTTTACAAAAGGGAAGAAGGATTTTAATCGTTGCATAAGGCTCCTACATGGCTGGTCCTGAATCTTCATGTATCGAGTAAATTCATTTCCTAGTCGAATAATTATTGCTACATATACTGTATAAACAAGAAAGAAATTAATTGGAGTTAGGCTTTCCTGCGAATGTTTTAGTAGTGTGGTGAAGCTACCATTCATAGAATCAGGTGGCGTTTCTCTAATAATTTTTTTTTTTTTTTTTCGATAGGACTTTTTTCAATACGACTTTCTAATTTTAATCTTTTAATCTTAAGTAACTAATGTGAAGAAATGCATTTTCAAAAAAAAATAAAAATCATTGAATTATACACAATTTTCTAGGTGTTTTCCAAGCATCCAACGTAGCTTATAAAAAAGTAGCCCAGATGAGTTCGTCCCAGCTTCCAGCCACGTTAGCTGTTGACGGAAGCGACTGCTTAGAAAGCTCCTATTGTGCTGTCTCAAAGCTCGAACCTCTGCCATGGTTACGTGTTGATCTGGAGGAACCATATTTTGTGGAGGAAGTGCAGATTTACACAGTTAAAGATGATTTAGGTAAAAACATTTTCTTTTACGATTATTAAAAAGAGACTAATTTTCAATATTTTTAGTAATGAAAATTTCCGCCAAATATAAAACTAAGCAATTTTTAAATTTAAAAATTTATACAGTTATCGCATTTATGAAGTAAATCCCGGGAAAATTTTAATAAAGATATCATTGGACAGGTGCTAGCAACCAGTTTAAGATTAGCAACAGGAAAAAGGATATTTCGTCTGATTCACTGCAAACGTTATTAGATTGAAGTCACACATTTTTTTATTTACAGTAGTAACATGTTTTCAAAATAAAATAATTATCCTGTCCTCGTAAGCAGAAATTTATATGCACTAAAAAACATGCAGTTTACTGTTCTTCAAATTTGCTCGGACTTTTAAATGAAAACAGTATGAAACGAGGAAGAAAATCTCAGAAAAATATTGATATCTTAGTATATCTTAGTAGTAGTAGTAATAATAATAATAATATTAATAATAATAATGAATAATAATAATAATAATAATAACTGAAGGGTTCATGATTGCGACACAGGACCAAGTCGTATCCACACGCAACTACAAGAAACATATTCTGCTCGACGCAAACACACACGACGACACATGCAGTAAATGCCACACTACACATGAGACGTTCGACCACCTAATAAAGGCTGTCCCCTTATCTTCCAAACAGACTACCTCCACCGACACAATCAGGTAGCGCCGATCGTCCATCAACAGCTAGCACACAAACACTCATTAAGTCCCGTACTACAAGTACACACCACAAAACGAGTTAGTCACCCTCACATAAGCTTTACTGGAACCGCCCCATTCACACAGACAAAACCATACATCACAACAGACCTGACATCACACTTGCTGATAAGGTCAACAAACAGACCTACTCAGGCAAATATACCATCTTCCAAAAATCTATTGAGTTTGCATAGACTAGTTTATCTTTCCGTTGAATACATGATTCTCAGCTAGATATGAGAAAGAAGTATGAAACTGCAATATTATGATTTTCGTAAGCCATGTGGAGATGAGCTTGCGATTAGTGCTATTGTGAGATATCTTATCTCTGACCTGTAGACTGTTTAATTGTCGAAAGCTTGCTTTCGAATTGCTGGTACAGATTTCCAATGTGAACCCTATCAACACTTATGGGATTACCTACAATGTTGGTGTCCTGTATCGGCAGCTAAGCAAATTGTAGACTGAAAATAAAAACCGGGCTAAGTGCAAAAACAATCGATTTCCATTTTATTGCTAAAATATGGTCTATGTGTCTAGGCCAGTGCGGTAAAAACCCGGCTATATGATATTCAGTCTACAAGTACTTCAAATTTTAGCCAATTGTTAGACTTCACTGTAGCCAGTATTAGTTTTCACAAATGGTTTTGCTGTTTTTCTCAGAACTTAGATTTTGGCACCTAGCCCGGTTTTTATTTTCCGTCTACAATTAATCTTCAGGAAGAATGATAAATATCGGTTACAATCTATCTGTGACGTTAATAAGAAAGCTAAGCGTGTTCGGATACCTTTCGGAAGGCAATGTATATTCTCTTTCTAGAGATCGTGCAGTTTTAATCTTCCAACATTTACATTTTACTGTATCAGCTTTCTGCTGCAACATTACCCAGAATAGTGTCCCATTGAACTTCGAGTCCGCTTTGTTTTCTTTATTACTTGCAACTTCAAAACTATTTATAAGAGAAACGGTGGTATTTCTTAGGGAAACGCAAATTCCTTCTTACAGAGTCGTCCTCTTTCTAGCTGTTGTACTATTAATATTCTGAAAGGATCGGCTAAGAAAACTGATAGCAATTATTGTTGCTGGAGCTCCATAATGCAGCCCGACAGCTGTTTTGATTTTCAATAGAGTCTTACTGAAATAACTGAAGACAATATTTCTCTTGAATCTGTCCCAAGAATCCTGTCAACCCTCCTTATTTTTATTTTACCTGGTTATGATGGGTTGATCCGATTTCAATTGAATCAGAATTAAAATTGGACATAAATAAGCCGTTTGTACGTCCCTAATACGATGGTTTGGCAATAACAGAAAATCTTAGACAAAAAAAAGTGCCTGTTTCGGGTACTTACGTCAAGCAAATGTCCCTTAGTTGATGCAAATCTGAAATAGTTGCCAGATTGAGATGACTTTAATCATCGCAACATCACTTTAGCAACATCCTCGGGTATCACACATCCGGGATAATGTAACGGGTGATCCAAATTAAAGAAATGTTTACCCCTCTTTATAGGAAGAACTACTGGGCGAATCGCAACCAAATTTAATACACATTAGTATGCGGTTTCGATTTCTGAAGAAAAAAAAACGTTCTGAAGAAAAAAAAATGTCGGCCGCTGAGGATGAATTGTGGCGCCGCTGTCCCCGTAATTTGCATATTGCGAAGTAATCGAACAATCTCCGCCAAAAGGAGTAACAAAGCATTTTTCACAAATCCACGACTAGCGCAGAGCCTTGAAGCTCACCTTACTGGATCTTGTTAGACTCTTCTATCAACCAAATGCTTCTGCTGCACATAAGTCATTTCGACAGTTAAAAGGTTTAGATAGAGGTCCACTGACGATTACTAATCTTCGGGAAATGATTTTTCGATTTGGAGAGACAGGGACTTTTGCTGTAAAACCCGGACGAGATCGCAAGCCAAGGGGACTACAGAGAACAGACGAAGTTGCAACTGCAGTAGTGGAGCAGGGAATTGCAAATGCCCATGGTAGCAGTAGTGCACATGCAATATCACGGGAATTGGACATGCAGTAGCCGACAGTATGGAGATTTCTGCGAAATGTCTTGAGCTTTTACCCCTATGAAATATCTCTGTCAACAATTGGTTTCTGGGGATTATGATAAGCATTTGCCTTGACATTCGTTGCTGGGGTGATTCATGTCCTAGGCGAATACTGTGGAATGATGAGGCTCATTACCAATTGAATGGTGCTCTAAACATTCATAACTGTCGTATTTGGTCTGACAATAATCCACACGTTCATCATCACATTTCATTGCATTCCCCAAAGGTAACATTTGGTGTGGCTTCACGGCATCCTTCATCATTGGTCCTAACTTCTTTGACGAAAACACAGCATCGGGCGCCAGTGACATATTTTGTGAATGACTCCAGATATGCTGATATCTTCCGGAGCTTTATAATTCCATCATTTCAACAGAGGAATTGTATTTACACCACAATCTTCATGCAAGACGGTGCATCCCCTCACATAACTTTACCTGTGAAAGCCTTACTATTTTCGGACACCAGAGTAATTAGCAGATCATTTCCCAGGCATGGTCCCAATCACCAGATCTGAACACCTGTGATTTTTGGCTGTGGGGCTACTTAAAGAGCCTCATATATCAAGGCAATGTTCGGAACTTAGCTGTGACACAGTTTTGACAGATTTCTGCAACATGTGACACAACTCAACTCATGTTAGTTGCGTTCGGCTGTCGAGTGTCTTGGGCAGCGAATTGAATTTGCAGAGCAAGGCAATGGAGAGCACGTGGAGCCGTATCTGTGATGTTAGTGTGATTCCACATATGATTGCAATAAAGTTATTGCACGTTAACTCTTTTTTTTTTGCCGATATCTGTTAGATAAGTTGACAATATGCAAATTACGGGGACAGCAGAGTCACAATTCGCTCTTAGCGGCCGAATTTTGAACTATTTTTTTTATTCTTCAGAAATGTAAATTGCATACTGAGGACAATATGTGTACGAAATTTGGTTGCTATTCTCCCTGTATATTTTCCTGTAGAGAGGTCTAAACATCTCCTCTTTAATTTGGATCACCCAGTACTTCCATCGAACTAAGTAGCACATCTTTGAGTTAAATTAAAGCCATCAATTGTTCCCTTTTTTCAGATTTTCCAGTCTTTCTCCAAAAGTTTTTACAGATTCAAAACTGCTACGCAAACTTATTAGATCATTCCTTTTCTAGAGAATACAATACTCTGACCTCTTACTTGGACTATTTCTCAAGTAAAGTCGCAGCTGTAGGTTATTTTTAGGTTTATGAAGAGGCTGGTAAATTCTTAAATTCCATCTATTTTCATATCGTATCAGATTTCTACTAGAACTATTGAAATTTATGATGAAACTAACAAATAAGAAACCACCATCAGAGTCTTTGCCGCCAAATGTCTTTTGCTCTCAAAATGGCAGCAGAGGACTCACTTACAATGATATATTTCATATTATCCAGCTGTTAATATGTATATGCACACATACTGAGTATCTTGAGATAAATTGTCTAAAACATTGGCGTACCAATGGGGGGGATTGTAATTCTCTCTCCAACATTGCATTAGAAAGTGGGAAAAATAGAACATTACTGAACTGTTTTATTTATTGATTTATTTACTTATTTACTTTTATTTTGAAAAGCCATCGATTTTATTGGAACTCCCCCATCTCCCAATCGGGAAAAGGACATAACCTTTTTCTTTGGTTGAGTGGCTAAGACTAATTATAACTCCTTTCATTTCAAATTTCTGGACAAGCCTCTAGTCTAAAGGGAACTAATTGTGTTGTGATGGCGAGAGTTGCAAAACTCATCCACTTAACTCATAACTTCAGCATATCAATTTTGTTCGTTATAACGAGCCTAGTAATAATTAAGTTCGGCAAAATTATAACAGAATGCTAAAACTTTTAAGTTCGCCTTCTACCTCCTATCTGAAAATATTGCCTTATTTGTCAAGCTAACAAAAAAACAAAAAGAAGACTTTTGTAATAAGTATATTAAAATTGCAATTCACATAAACTTACCAAATTTAGTAAGTAGAAACGTCATATAATATGTACTTCTTGTTTTATTTTAATTCTAATTTTATTTATCTCATTCTCTCCTTTGATTATAGCATGGAGAATGCACGATATTGAAGTACGAGTTAAACCCTTTCAGAACAAGGATAATACAGAAAATGGCGTTGTATGTGGTCGATTGGAAAAAGGAGGATTTCCCCTGGCATCACTTTGACAACAATATGTCCTCACTGTATGATTGGCAGATTCGTAGAAGTACAGATAACGAAACCCTGCAGTGTTAGGGCTGATTGTCCTGCCGACTCCAGGGATAATGTTCTTATTATTTGTGAAATTCGAGTAATTGGTTATAAAGTCATTGACTATTTGATACCAGAAGAAGAATCTGCCACCGAAGACAACATCAATCAGTGAGTCAATAATAACGGATTTTAAAAGAAAAAAACAAACTTTTATTGCCTTCATCTTCCTTTTGTAAATAAACAATGCCATATTTTCGTTTTCATAAAATGCTGTAGATTCTTGTAAATTCATATACCAAATACCATACTTTTCTTGTCTTTATAAAAAAAAATGATTATTGAGTCATATGTTAAACATAATAATTCCAAATGAATTAAATTATTAATACGACGCAATATATATTTTTATTTTTAGTCTTTGAAAATTAATGTAATGAATATAGTAATTGATATTCGTGTATAATAATCCATAATTTGTGTAAGTACAGCATATTTATATTTAATTTCATTATCATTCTACGGATCAGTTTTGTTAACCTTATGCTTTGATCGGACATTGATTGTCAAAATAAAATTCGAATCTTTTAGAAGATTTTGGTAATGTGAATCTGTATCTTATAGAAGCTATGGATTCCTTTAAAATAATTAGTTTTAATATCTTCTTGTTCTGTGAGGGTGTTTTGGTTTTGTTTCTAGACAAATGTCTTAGATGATAAGGTTTTATCTTGTGTTAACAAGAAAAAAAGAAAACTAATTTTTTCATTTTCTATTTTTCATTGAATAAATGTCGGTTACGTTTATCATTTTGTTCATCCCCAAATAGCTCATTTAAAGGTAATCTTTAATGGATTCCCGAGGGCCTTTGAACTGAGCATATCAATTAAAAACATTGTTTAGAAGAATATAGAGTCAAATGTAGAATTCGATGGATGTAAAAAAAGACGGTAAGAAACCCTAAGAAGTAGTTCACAGAAATCACTGCGCCAAAATCCTGTCTTGAAGCCTCCGTGGAAGCCACAATAAAGTACACAATTGCTCAACAGAGGCCTCCATTAGAGAAATACTTGAGAAATATTATAGTGGTTCTATAGAAATACTGTTGCCACTAAAATAATTGTGAAATACAAAGGGGATCAGAACACTTATTTCAAAAAGAAAAGAATATAT
>JAFIDM010125270.1:0-13697 GCA_023159025.1 Thereuonema tuberculata | reverse complement strand
AACACACCCACCAGCGAGGCATTACATGAATATTGGTCGTCTCTGTGGTCCAACCCCTTCCCCCACAATGACAAAGCACCATGGATCACAGATGAAGAACAACTCGCTGAACACTTACCCTTCATGCCCTTCCATGATATTACTCTCGCAGATATACAGACAGCACTAAAACATGCACACAACTGGAAGGCTCCTGGTGCAGACGGCGTTCAGAACTTCTGGATCAAGAGGTTCACGTCCCTGCATGGGAAGCTAGCTGTTGCACTCACTGACATAATCCAACACCCAGAACATATGCCTCTTTTCCTCACACAGGGTGTCACTTACCTACAGAGCAAGAACACTGAAACAGCACACCCTGCAAATTACCGTCCAATCACTTGCCTCCCCACACTTTACAAACTCCTCACCTCCTGCCTTACAGACAAAATTTACACACACATCGAGACACATAACATTCTTTCCGAACAGCAGAAGGGCTGTCGCAGGAATTCCCAGGGTTGTAAGGAGCAACTCCTTATTGACTCTGTAATCCTGCGCCAGGCGCGCGCGAAGAATAGGAACTTACACATCGCGTACATCGACTACAAGAAGGCATTTGACTCAGTCCCCCATTCCTGACTTTTGCACACTCTTCAACTCTACAAAGTACACCCCAAGATCACGGCATTCTTGGATGCCACGATGAAGAGTTGGAACACAACACTACACCTACGCACCTCCAACACCTCCATCACTACAGTCCCCATTCCCATAAGGAGAGGTATTTTCCAGGGAGATTCCTTGAGTCCTCTTTGGTTCTGCCTCGCCTTGAATCCATTAAGCCACATGCTAGACAACACAAAACACGGTTATAAGCTTACCTCAGGTACTCTGACACCATACAAAATCACACACTTACTCTACATGGATGATATTAAACTCTACGCCACAAACAGTGCACAACTTACTAATTTACTACAAGTCACAACACAGTTCACCAAAGACATTGGGATGGAATTTGGAATCGACAAATGCCGCAAGCTACATATAACACGCGGGAAGACTATGAATTTGGAGGGTTTTGAACTGGACCATGGGTTGGCCATCCAATCCATAGAAAAGGGAGAGACCTACAGGTATCTGGGCTTCCAGCAAGCGCGCGTCATTGACAACGCAAACATCAGAAACGCACTCAAGAAAACATACTGTGCTCGCGTTCACAACATCCTCAAAACACAACTCAATGCCAGAAATAAAATTAAAGCCATTAACACTTTTGCCGTCCCCACACTAACATATTCGTTCGGCATAATTTCATGGACAAACACTGAACTCGAAGCACTACAACGCACAACACGCACTACATTCACGAAACACAACATGCACCACCCCAAGTCCGCTACGGAAAGGATGACTCTTCCCCGCAAGGAGGGAGGCCGAGGACTCATCAATCTCATCACCCTACACGAAAAACAAGTACACACACTTAGGGAACACTTCCACCAAAGAGCACAACACTCCTCACTCCACTCAGCCATTGTCAAGGCTGACACACACTTCACACCCCTGGACCTCGCAAACCCTTCTCTAACACTCACCACTCCCGACACCCACACACAGGAGCTGCGTGAATCATGGGCTCGTAAGGAACTCCATGGCAGACATCGCCACGAACTCAGCCAACCTCATGTCGACATGGAAGCGTCGAACAGATGGCTGATGAGTGGTGAGCTGTTTGGGGAGACCGAAGGGTTCATGATCGCGATACAGGACCAAGTCATTCCCACACTCAACTACAAGAAACACATTCTACACGACGCAAACACACACGACGGCAGATGCAGGAAATGCCACACTACACATGAGACGATCGACCACGTAATATCTGGCTGTCCCCTTCTGTCCCAAACAGACTACCTCCACCGACACAATCAGATAGCATCGATCGTTCATCAACAGCTAGCACACAAACACTCACTTATTAAGAACACGGTCCCATACTACAAGTACACACCACAAAGCGTACTAGAGTCACCCTCACATAAGCTGTACTGGGACCGTCCCATTCACACAGACAAAACTATACATCACAACAGACCTGACATTACACTTGTTGATAAGGTCAACAAACAGACCTATCTCATTGATATTGCAGTTCCCATCAGCAAGAACATGCAGAAAACTCACGCTGACAAGATAAGTAAATACACAGACCTAGCACACGAGCTCCAGAAGCAGTGGAGACAGGACCGAGTACGTGTTGTACCCATCATCCTGTCCGCTACTGGTCTGGTGCCTCACACATTGCATCACAGCCTCAGCACACTAGGACTTCATAAAAACACTTATGCACAACTCCAGAAGGCTGTGGTACTCAACACAACACGCATAGTTCGGAAATTTATGGACACAAGCACACATCCCTAACTATTCTTCCAAATTTTTTTTTTTTTTTTTTTTTTTTTTAATACACTTGGCAATATGTGCTTTGGTCCTTGACCCGCCATATTGTCTTAGCTGGGGAATCCCATGGTTTGAAACTTTTTCGAGATAATAATATAATCCTTATATATTATTTTTCAAAGGTGTGTTTGTATTGGTACGCCATATCTCCCTTAAAACTTCATCAAAATCAATGATTGAGACATCATTTTGAAGATTACGTTCCCTGCTAATGACGAAAAATAAACAAATTGTTTAAAATTAATGTTTTCGTTAAAAAACTTTATTTAAAAACCTTTTTATAAAAATGTAGACACGCTTTAACAGAAGCGGCTTATATTTCGAAAGCGAAACAACATTTCAAATAAAGCTGTAGCGTCTTTAACTTCAAATATATTCTTTTTTGAATAAAAATGGACTTTACAATGATTTTTCATCGTTTATTTAATAAGAACTGATAAAAAAACAAACAAAGATTAATATTTTAATAAAAAGAAATGATTTTATTAAAATAAAAAACAAAGAATTGTCAACTTCTCATATATTATTTCTCAAAGGTGTTTTTTTAATTTCCCTTAAAACTTCACCAAAATCAGTTATTGAGATATCATTTTGAAGATTACGTTCACCGCTAATGACGAAAAATAAACAAATTGTTTAAAATTATGTTTTTGTTAAAAAAACTTTATCTTAATAATAAAAGAAGTTTAACGTGCCCGAATAATCCCAGTCTCTTCCCGATGACAACTCGAAGTGCGAATCCTAACTTTAGCTTTGTGCCTTGCGATTGATATCTTTCTTAAAACTTTATCTTAAAAATCTTTTTATAAAAATGTAGAAGGCGCTATCTATTGACAATCTGTTTATTTTTATTGTTTATTTCCACATTACCATTCGGTGACTGATCAAGATACCATGCGATTTATTCGCACGGGTCAACCTTTTTATAAAAACGGAGAAGGCGCCATCTATTGACAATGGGTTTAACTAACATGCACGACAGCTGTTGGATTTGTTTATTATTTCTCAAAGGTGGTTTTTTTGTTGCGAATTATTCGCACGGGTCAACTAGTAAACTATAATTTTTAACACTTATAATATTACACTGCGAAGTTTGCAATGAAAGTGGGATTTATTAGATCATTAGCTGTAATGCTGAATGAGAGAAAATAATACTAAATTTGAATATAAAGTTAAGTTATATATACTTAAATTATATAAACGTAATGAACTAATATAAAAACAGTGATAATTTTGAATTCTTACACTTAATATTATAGACTCGATCAAGAATTTTCGATTATGACTTAACTATTAATCGAATTGTAATGCAGTGCAGTTCTTCTAAGTTCCTCAATATTTCTACTAAGTTTGTGAATCACGTGACTAATAATCACCCACTTCTATTAACTATTTATAAATAGATTAAACAAAGTTACAATTTTGTTTAGAAAAGGAGTTAAAAAGGAGCTTTATATTGTATCTTAGAGGCTTTAGTCCACCATTCTCGTCCAATATCGAAGCACTAGTGGACTTTTACCAATACCACAAAAAGTAGCACTCAAAAAGTCTTGTGGCCGCTTTGCTTATTTAATATTATCGACATAGGAAGCCAACAATGCTTTAGGCTGAGGCAGATGATTCTTAATAATTATGATGATTCAGAGAGCATTTGTTTATTAATATGCATTGATTGTTTTTCTTTTTTTTTATACATGTAATAAACAATTTGAACAACGTAATTTTGAGATTCTATGTAATGTGTTTTAATTTGTAATTATTATTATTATTATTCGTTAAGCTTGCAATTGTGGTATCTTAAATTTTGATAGAATGATTCCATTTAAAATTTTGAAAAATATTAAATTTGTAAGTGACTCAATTATGATTTAAATATTCGATATAAAACATTTAGGAAACCATAATGATCAAACAGTTAATAATTGGAAGTAATTGAGTTTTTTTTATTGTATTAAGCTGTAATTACTCTTAAATGTTAGAAAAAAGTTTTGTTATTTCTTGAGTAGGTTTTTATACTACAGTGTTACCTCCGAATAACGGACAGTCACGGGACCGGAAGTTTCGTCCGTTATTGGGGAGGACTATCTATTTTTCATTTTTTAGCTTATAGCATGTCATTTAATGAAAAATTACATACAATCTTAAATTTCTACAATTATCATTGCCCTATGAGAGAATATGAACAATTGCAAACTGTTTACTATTTTCCTTTATAAATGAATGCTAATCCATTTGTCTTACTTAAAATAATGACATAATTACAATATTAATTCTATCATTATTTTAAGTAAGACAAACGGATTAGAAAATTAATTTTATTAACTAAAGTAATCAGTTAACAGAGTTTGACATTTCTTTTTTTGCATTGAAAACATGCTTCTCAATGTGAATATTTAAATCGTTTAACTTTGCAAGGCCTTCAGAGTACCCTTTGCTTCCAACGCCTTTTCTTGCAATATTGGCCCACTAATGGGAATGTTTTTGCTCGTGCAGCGCAAAACCAATCGAAGACAATAGATTCGATCGCAATTGTCTCTGTTTCCGAACTTTGATGTGTTTGGAGTTTTCGTTGGAGTTAGAGATGCATAATTCCAAATTTCCTCTGGACGCTACGTATTACTGTAGCCTGATTCTATTGCTTTTGAAAAACAACACCAGATCGTTCATTTTCTGTAGAATGTTGTCCGTTATTGCGAGTGTCCGCTAATCGGAGGTCAATCCATGGAAACATCTATATTAAGGTACTGGGGATTGCAAAATTGTCCGCTATTGGGGGGTGTCCGCTTTTCGGGAGTGTCCGTTAGTGGAGGTTTCACTGTACATTCTTTAATTATTTTTTTGCAAAGTAGATCAGTACCCACACACTTGATGTTGAAAATCTAACGGAATTGGATTGTGCATCACAAAAGATATAATTAAAAACTTTTCTTAACTTCTAATTCACTGAAAGAAGTTGTAGATCGATCTTTAATATTAGACCAAAGAATGCAACTGATTATCAATTGATGTGCTTATTGATTGATACATTATTCGCAAACATGGTCTCTTTCTCTAATTCACAAACCTAAATCTTTTGGAGAAAATGGCGAATGCCAGAAGATTACTACACTCCAATGCTTCCACAAAAATCTTAATAATTTAATGTGTGACAAAACATTTATTTTTTAACTAAAGAATTTATGTATTTGTATATATAGAAAATATATAGAAATACATGAATTAATATGTCTTTGTATTTGCACATATTGTATTTGTATGTATTAAATTAATATGTAATTGTACATAAAGAAAATTATGAAAAATTGCATAAAACTACCTTCAGAACTTATGTATAGCTTCTATTATAAATAAAAATGGTATCGTGTTTAGGCTTAGGTTCCATGCCAAAGCACTTCCATTTTATAGATGTAAATATAAAAATATTCCAAAATCCGAAAAAAGAAATTTTTTCAATAAAATTATTTAAAAAATAGATTTAAAAAACCTGATAGAACAGAAAGATGATAGAAATGATGAGTGAATGGCCACGTGGTGGCCATGTGCATTAAAACGGACCGAAACTGCCCTGTGAAGTGTTTTAAATCTATTTTTTAAATAATTTTATTGAAATGTGTGTCCTTTAGAAATGTTCTTTAGACAAAAATTTTCTGAAATTTAAATGGATTTAAAATTTTACTTAGATCTAATCATTTATTTTCTTCATACTGAAAGAGATTAAGCAACTAATACAACTCAAAAGATGAAGATTAAACAACTATACTGAAAAGATGGAGATTATCATAACTAATAATCACATTTGTTGAAAGGCTTTGTGAACCCTATACTAATGTTGTAACGATGACAGATGTGAAATCTAAAAATGCAGATTTAATTTAAGTACTGATTGAGAATTCTTTATTCGAAATTCCCAAAATCAAAAACATTCCAAATCCAATAACCACTCAAATTTTTTTGAGTGCTTACGTAATGCACTACATTTGGGGTCCAGTAAATTTGTGCCATTTTGTTGTCAACAGCCAGCATAGCAAGACCTTCATTTGTGTGTGCGTGCATTACTTAGCAAGTAGTTTGTGCTGTTTGAAGATATTGTTGAAAATATCAAATAGACTCAGAGATGCCCTTACGGTAACAGTGAAATGAAAAAGAGAAAGCATTTAAGTTTTTGTACAGCACAGAAAATCAAGTTGTTGGAAAAAAACAAAGCAAATCCATGATGTAGTTTAGTGCGCACTGTTTAGTGCGAATTTATCTTCTTTTTATAAGCAGTGATCATCATTGTTGTCTGTAACATGACTAGCGTTATTACCTGTATTTGTACGTAAAGAAAATTATTAAAAATTTATATAAAACTATCTTCAGGATTAATTTCTATTATGTAATGTAAATGGTAACTTGTTTAGGCTTAGGTCCCATCCTAAAGCTCTCTCATTTTATAGATGTAAATATATAATATTGAATATCCGAAAAAAATACAAAAAAACCCTTTCGGTCCCAAGCATTCCGGTTAATGGATTCTCAGCGTGCATTAATTTACAAATTGGCAGTTAGTAGAATTTTGGAAGAATGTACAAAGTTAGCTTCTATCTGATTATCAGAAAATCGTGATGTTCAAAAGAAAGCTTAATCTTTCATTATACAGTGCAACTTTGATAATTCGAACGTCTTTAATTCGAAATCGTGGTTAATTCGAAGATTTCTCTTAGTCCCTTGCATTTCTTATCAAATCAATGTTAAAAAATCGTGGATAATTCGAAGTTCAACTTCCTTAATTCGAAGTTTTTATAAAAAATTTCGAATCATAACGACTTTTCGGCGTTTCATCATTAAGAAATTCGACACGTGACAACTGAAATCCCCTTCCCACCACTGTTCGACACGTGACGCTTCAGACGCCATTCGAGATTCCTGCTGTCAGTGTCACCATGTCTTTCAGGAAACCACGCATGTACAAGAATTTAACGTTCGCTGAAAAGGTCGCCGTCATTGGCGAGGTGGAAAAGGGTGTGAAGAAGAAATGCCAAATCGCCAACGAGTACGAGATAGCGCCGAATTTCGTCGGTACATTGAAGGACAAACCAACGTAAGTGAAGCTGTTTTCTGTTCACTAAACATGCTTGGTGATTTTGCTAACCTTGAGCGACTGAATTCTACAAAACAATCAGACATTGCACAATTTTTTGAAAAATTATAATTTTCTGTATTGAATGTAATATGTACTGTACTTAATATAAATCTTATTTTGTTTACATAAATGTAGTGTTTAAGTCTTTCATCCCATGATCTTTCTGAATAAATATTTACTTATTGACAGAATAATCTTTTCAAGCATTAAGTGGACCTGAAATTAAAGTTAAAAGATGTCACTTGTTTAATTCGAAAACTTGGATAAGTCGAAGTTTTGTAGTGGTCCCTTCAGCTTCGAATTATCCAACTTGCACAGTATTAGTAAATCTGTCTAAAATATTATTTTTATATTATTTCAATTTTCTAAGAAAACTCAATTTTTTTAATCACAAATCATATGGTTGAATTAATTATCTACTTTATTTAGTAAAAATGGAAGAATTTAATGTTTATTTGTTTCTTTACGTAAAGAATAAATATATATTGAGGAATACGAATGTAACTTTCTCATTAAATTCTGATGTTTTATTCCTTTTTTCTGATAGTTGTCTTATTTATTTATTTTCTTATTTTATGCTTTAAGCAACAGAGAATAAAATCAATATAAAATCCTTTATGTTAAGGTATATCATTATAGATCGAGCACGATGCAGTTATAAGCAGTTAAAATTCGTATTTTTCGTTTTAAAGGCCGAAAAATTATGAGTAACATTAAACAGGAAAGGGAATAAATTTGAACAGGATATTCATTGCAATGTAATGGTTAAATGTTTAACTGACCGTCAGCTACGCCCTTGTTATTACTGCTCTAGATCAGTGGTCAACAAACATTTTTTGTAAAGTACCAAATAGTAAATATTTTAGGTTCTGCAGGTCAAGAGGAAATTCGAGGATATTTATGTTGGTAGGCCCACTTAAATAGCAAGAAAAAAAACGAATTTTCATCAATTTATTGCACAAAATGTAACTTAATAATAAGTAGACTACAATTGTTTGAAATATAGCTCCACTAATAACAAGAATGGAATTGCTTCTTTTGAGATAACATTTCACCAAATTCGGGTTAAAAGTTAGTACTCTCTATCATCAAAATTGTTTGGAGACGGTGACTTGTACTGAGATTTTACATATTTATCATCTTTGAAAATGTCTTTCAACACAGATAGGTGCTGCCAAGTAAAGATATAAATCCCCAAGCATATGATCTTAATTGACCATATTCATCTCTTGAAAAACATTTCTGATTTTTGTTAGAGTCATCTCCTGAAATTTGCCTTTTTAGCATGTCATCACACTGCAGATTAATCACTTCTAATTGAAGGTTAGGTGGACGCTCCTCAATTGTACAGTGAAATGGATTTTGAAACATGGAAATGTCTTTTCCACTTGCATAAAGATCCGAAAACCGCTGCTTGAACTGCTTTATAATCTCACGAACTATATCCGCTGCAAATTTTGTGTGTGAATGGAGATTTCACTTCTTTTAATTTTTAACAGCATGGGAAATGCACAAAGCAGCTTGACATGATTTGTGACTCAGTCTTCGCCAGTTGTCGTCGAAACGACTTTACCACAATTTCGCATACGAGCACTGTTTTGTCTTGTAATTGTATGTTGAATTCTTTAAGAATTTTTATGATATCTGCAGCAAAAGCTAATTTCCAAAGTCATTAAGTGCTCGATAATAGCTGAGAGCGAATTTTCTCGTTGAGAAAAATTCAATGTCTCCACTGAGTTCAAAATATCTTAATAGAACTTTACCCCTGCTGAGCTATCGAACTGCTATATGGTAAGCAAGTCTCAATATACAACTTTTATTTCTGACAAAAAGAGCACGGTACTGACGATGGTTAAGTCCACGAGTGAGAATGAAATTCACCGTTGACAAACTGGTTGAAGAACACTTGATAAATTCAAATAGTTCTTACAATGTACCTGCTGGTGAATTATATAATGAGTAACCATACGATTGGAACATCTTGCATTTTCACAAGCCATGTAAAAGTTTCAACTGAGCCTTTCTCTGTCCCACACATATTTTTACCAGCATTAGTTGTGACACATTTTAGTTGATTCCACTTCAGATTGTACTTTGTTAACGTTTGCTCAACTTCCTTGAAAATATCCTGTAGGTATTCCACGGAGACTATTCATATTGAGCCTTCGCTTGGTTAATCAATTATAGGTAACGCGTTACTCTTAAGTGGCAGTCACATCCTAAACTTTGAAAAACACTGCTTTAACGTTTTTGGGTCAAATATCTTACTTAGAGTATCCCGTAAAAGATTGACTATTTCGTGATTGATTGATTCTGAGATAACTGATAACTGCTTTTCTGGACGAATCTATGTTTGGAAATCAACATTAATGCAGAATTTGGAGGTACTCAGAGATGGTGGCGCAAATTGAGACGACTGTGAAATTTTTACAGTCCGATTGTATGCTAATAATTTTTAAAAGGTAGCATTCGCAAATACACAGACAAACAAGATAATAAAGAAACAAATAAAACAGAAAATACTTCGCATTATAATAACAATAATATTTCAAAATTTATAATAAACAAGTGAATATAATTTTGTGCTAAAGCAGAAATTTAATGGCCACCCATAATAATAAAAAAAATTAAAAATAATAAATAAAAAAAAGGAAGTACAATAACGTAAGGAAAAATAAAAATAAAAATATGAATATCTAACCAAGTTCAGGATTTTTAGTTATTGAAAACTATATTCTGGCTGAAAATGCTAACAGTGGTATTTTTTTTTTAGAACATTTATGCCCAAGTGCACCAAACTTCAATTAACTTTGATGGCTGCAGTGTGGACGTAACTAAAATTAGTGGGGGATGCTGCTGTAGAAAAATTTTAGACTTTGTTTTAAAATTGTGGGAAAGGATACAAACATGTATAAAAAGAAATTTATCAAGTTTATAAATACATTTTCTTTTTATACTTGTTTGTTTTCTTTAACACAATTTTAAAGCAAAAGCTAAAATTTTTCTGCACCAGCACCCCCACTAATTTTAGCTACGTCCAGAATGCAGCCGTCAAAGCTAATTGAAGTTTGGTGCACTTGGGCATAAGAAGCGCAATTTTGATTGTTTATAGTGGACACACTTCACAGAATGTCTATAGATCCTTCTGAAAATAATCACTGTAGACAAAAATAATTCAAGTCCATTTGTAACAAATTTTAAGGGGAATAAAATTTACTATCAAAACATTCAAAATTAAACATTTGTCTGTTTAGAATAGATAGCAAGAATTTAATCCTTCAATTAAGTAAATACGAGGTACTTTCCTTTTCTTGGTAATTATTTAGAAAATGAGATTCATCACTGAACGGGCTTGACCTATCAATTATAAATTAACCCTTTGTAAAAAGTTCTTTTTTAATCATCTAACTCTTACTTTTAATGATAAAAGAGTAAGTTTAAAAGATAATCTTTTTAATTACTTATGTTATATATGTTATGTTATGTAGTGAATGTGGGTGGCAGAGAAGCCAAGCACTGCGACCGGGGTCTATTGTACTATCCCACGGAAATATGGACAGATGGAGAGAAAGACTGGGAGAAGTGCAGGGAAACGGGAGAACCCCGAGAAAACCTGCCCAGCGCGGATCGTTCACCATCACGAAACCCACATGAGAACCGAACCCGGTACTCAAAGGTGAGAGGCCGATGTCATAGCGACAACGCCAACCGCGAGGCCTTTTAATTACTTAAGTCGATATATATAGTAATAATTCCGAGCATTTTTACCAACTAAATTCTTAACTAAAACTTTTATTTTTTTTATTTTCGTTATCAACTTATAGAATTAAATTAAACTGAACTTTATAAAATTCAATGCTAATCTGAAGCGGAAGTAATTGTGATCAGACCGCATACTGGGTTTAGCAGAGTTATTTTAAAATTCAATACGCCCAACGCTTGTGAAAATTTTAAAACACAATCTTTAATTTTGAAACACATTCAAAATTTGTCTTTACAATATTCTTTGAGTTTTACTTCACTCCTAACAATCTTGAACAACAATGTGTTCTTACATAGAAAAAAAACTTTAACTTAATTTTACTAATCTTAATATCAAAACATATTATGTAATTGTCTAGGCCCATAAATTTTTACTAGAAATACTCTCTATATTCTAATAAATGTTTCTTTGCTAAACTAAACACTTTACAATATAATAATCTATTTCAAACTCATATACATTAATACCAAAAATATATTCTTCAATTATTCTAATCAAGAGTTCTAAATCTTATGTCTGGTTTTTCACCAATGTGAGTTTTACTAAGATGTTATTTACAAATAACCAATATCTCATTTTCTCTTAACATATGCATTACTCTTAGTCATATTCATTAATTGCTTAACCTTCTTAATCTTATTATTTATAATGAGATTTTATCACCTCTGTGAATATCTACGTATTGTGTATCTTTAACAATACAATTTTATTAACAATTCCTTATTCGTTATTTTCTTCAAAACGAAACAATAATCAACCCTCGTGATTATTTTAAACTTCTAATTAGCTTATAGTTCCAATAGTTGACTTCTTCCAAATTTCTTATTTCCAAAATATAAATAAAGATAGTACTTACAGGAAGTTGACTTCTTACGTTTTCTCCCGGTAACAATTCGATGACTTCAAATCACTAAAGCACACACACACATATAACTTCAACTATTTGAAGTTTTTACTTGATTGAAATATTTCACTTGTATGATTACTTTCGAAATATATTCACTATTATTTTTCTTCGTAGCACAAGCACTTTAGTTAGAGTTGTCTTCTTTTAACTTTTCTTCTTTCCGTCTTCTAGTCGTTTGGCTCTTTCACTATCGTTAACTCCTAAGGAATGGCGTCCGTTTTTTTTTTTCTCATCGGTCAATTGTATAGGTTTGACTTTCCTCTTCTTCCTTCGTCAGTTATTCGGATAGGAAATCTTCTCTTCTGGAATTCTCTGTAGAAGTCGTCTCGAGTTTTAGTAATGTCCACTATTTTACTTTTCGTTATTCGTACCTCGAATAATTTCTTCTCTTTAATTATAATTGGCAATATAACTTAATGTTCAAAGAAATAATTTCCATTGCTTAATTGCGGCTTGCAATTCGTAACTTATCCCCTTCTATTCCTAATGGTTCAGTCCGGCTTAATTACTGGATTTTATTTTCTTCTAATGATATCCATTATCGCTCGAAAATCTTCATTCCGATTAATTTAATCTTCTTACGAAATATTTATTTTGCCAGTCCACAGCTACTCGTAATTCTTAGAAATAGTTAACTTGAATATTCATAGTATCTCCCTTTCGAAGTTCACCTTCGTTGTAATGGAATGTTCTGACTGTTAATACGTTAATGTTGAACGCATTAATTTTAATTTCCTGAATCACCTCGATTCAGCTGGGAAAGAATATTCTTACTATTCTCACTTCGGCTTTTAGTACAATATAATTTCTAGAGTTACAGACTTACTCCAAATTCCATCTGTGGTTGCCGGTTCCATTCTTCTAGGGTTTTCTTAGCTCCATCGGCTAACCTATTCATATCTGCCGCTCTCAGCGACTCCACGAGTTCAGTGTTCTCGTTCCAATCACAGTCAATTCACTCCCACGTCTCTCACCTTACTGTCAAGTGTTCTCTTTCATCACGTCACACTTTCATTTGCATAATTAGTGACGAATTATAATTTAAATTATTTACATCAAATAATAAAATATTAATTAAATTTCTTTTCAAGCACCACAATAAAATTAATAATTAAATTTCCACTCCAACTAATTTAAATTTTATTAAGGGGGAAAAATAAAATTTAATATTTCTATCATAATCACTTGCTGGTATGTTGTGCTAAAGCTAATTTTTTAGAACTAGAAAATGTCGTAATTATGTCTGCTACAACCGCCACAATCTAGGTCATTGATTTTTGTTTTTTTTATTCTAAGAAGGATCGTTCATAATTGCTATTAAAAATAAAAATAATGGTAGAACTATTATTAAAAGTTAAGATCAATGGAAAATGAAATATTATAGGAAACAATAATAATAAAGGATTTTTTTTTAATGATATATATATGTATATATATCATTTTCTCTTCGATTCTGTCTT
>JAFIDM010125269.1:643-13700 GCA_023159025.1 Thereuonema tuberculata | reverse complement strand
TTACATGCATACAGTGTAAAGTGTGTCAGGGTACATTCCTTTTACCAAATATGGGTATGTTTATTTTTAAAAACTTTTATTACTATTGATTGTAATACGTATTTATTATAGACAATCAACGCGGGACGACCGAGCGAAATAAAAATGAGGAGGGTAGGAGCCACATGGACTGAGTGGGCGGAGCCTAAGTACATGTGTTAAAGTCAACTGCGATCACCATTTATAGATGCATTTTCACTCAAGAAATTTAATTTTTATTTTTTTGCATTTTTGTATATTTTTTTTAAAAATTGTTTGAGATTCAATTACTTTTTTAAAAAATAACTATTGTGATAATAATAATAATAAATATTTTTTTAATATAAAACTTTATTTCCCAAATTTTTTTTCATTTCAGGTTTTTGTCAAATTTTTTTGAGTTGAAAATACCGAGTAATACCTCGAAAACACCCAAAAAATTGACTGTCTTTAAATATTAATTTAATTAATTGCAGAATATTTTGAAAATTAAAAACAAGAAAATAGAAATCCAAGACGCTTCACAAGTTCGTAATTGAATTTTCAGAATTTTAAGTGCATTGTAAAAAGAAATATATAAAAAGAAATTAAAAGGTTTGCAGTCGCATGTACTTGCTTGAATCAGGACCTTAAGAATCTTAGATATAGGAATCTATTACGACAATCTACAGTTTATGAGTCCGGGACCTTATGTATCAAGCTGTAATTGACAAATACAATGAAATGGTTGCATTTCTAACATTTAAGCTAATATAGGAAATCCAATGAAAACAATGACAAATACCTCAAACCTGACGGGGAGTCGATCCCTGACAATACTCAATTCTTACTGTGTTGGGCTTCTGAATAGGCCTTTAGGCCTCTAAAGTCCGCGTGCTCAAAGATGACCCTCCCAGAATGCAACGCAGCTTATAGATTGACTCTTCCTGGCTTTTAGTTAACATTCAAATGGAAGAGAAAATGGCGGTCGCCCAACAACGATGTGGAAAGTAAAAAGGATGCGTTGAAGGTCACTGCAGAATATAGGTCTACTACTAAAATTAGAATGTTAATATTGCTTTAATAAAAGAAAATATTCCCCCACCCCCACACTAACAAGTAAATATTAATTTAATACATATTTCTTTTTGGTGCGGTTCCTTCAGTGGCGGCTATTCGGGGGAAGTAGTAGGCAATTTTTGTGGAATATCGCCGAAACCAATAAATAGAGCAAACGTCATAAGGAACAAATTTAAAGGCTAGGAAATTTGCTGTAAAGAAAGCACAAGCGGATGTTTCTACGACATATAGTAAAGGGTATACAGTTGTTCAACGAAAGGGTTTAAACAGTTTGACATCATAAAACTATAGGCGAAACAAATGTACGAAGTTTGCGCAGGAAAACCTGGGCAGTATTTGTTAGACATAAACCATAGAATAAACGGTATTTAACGTTTTTGCCTCTTTGGCGGGCCAGGATGGATATCTGCAAGCCAGACTAAGGCCTCCGAAACTTACATGATTACTTTATATGGAGGTACCCCAGAATCTCTGCATGTGATCTCAATCACTTGCGCCACACGGTCTTTACCCAAACAGTAACGAAAGCAAGGTGCAGTCTCGCACGTTTACCCCCAACACTAGATGCAGCAAGTTTCATGTCTTACGATCTTACCTTCAGATATAGCAATAGTTAGGACATGCGAAAAATCCTCTTGAATGGGGCTGGATACCTACCCGATTCGGCCTTTCCCCCCGCAAAATGGAAAAGGATGCAGCTCCTGAATCCCTCCTTAAAATGATATCTTGCAACTGCAAGAAAGGGTGCAAGAATGTTTGTGGTTGCCGGAAGGCAGGTCTTATATGTTCTTCTCTTGTTCTCTAGGAGAAGCCTGCGAAAACGTGTCAGACATCACTCTACTTCAGGGTAGCAGTGAAGATGAAGACAATCGTCAATAACTAACTTTCCTTACGACATTACAGACGATTTACAACTTCAGCTGGATGAAGAGGACAGGGAGCAGCAGACAGGGCTTGAAGATGTCCGTCCTGGCCCGACAAAGAGACAAAAACGTTAAATACCGTATATTCTATGGTTTATGTTTACAAATACTGCCCAAGTTTTATTTGTGGACAAACTTCGTACATTTGTTTCGCCTACTGTTTTACGATGTAACACTGTTTAAACCCTTTCGTTGAACAACTGTATACCCTTCACTATAAGTCGTAGAAACATCCGCTTTGCTTTCTTTATAGCAAATTTCCTAGCCTTTAAATTTGTTCCTTATGACGTTTGCTCTATTTATTGGTTTCGGCGATATTCCACAAAAAATTGCTGAACAATCACAAATTTTCATACATTTTTCAGAAAAATCGCGATTTTTGGGAAGCCTGTGACAACTTTCAGACAAACAGTGACCTTTAAAATCGGAATTCTCTATTCAAAAAAATCCATGAAGGTAATTAAGTTAAATCACTTCTTCACGCAATACGAACAAAAATTTTGCAATTTATTTATGTAACCTGTTAATTAACAAATATTTTCTTTCGTGTCATGACGTGTTTTTTTATCACTTTCTAGAATACTAAAATCATTCATCCTACGTCATGGGGTAAAATTAAGAAGAAAGAAAGGCTTAAAAATTTGAAATAAAATCTTACTGAAGAAATTAGCAGATGAATAGTTCCGTATAGATAAGGTGTAGGTGGGGATTTACTTCTACTTTTACTGAGAAGTGTCAAGAACATAAAAAAAAAATCGTGGCAAAGTAATTAAACATTACATCTAAATAATACTGCGCCACCTTTTGCCACTGAAACAAGGTATTTTTTCCAAATTTCAGTGATAAGCATTGTAATTATTCTGTAATTATTTTTTTTATTTATTTTACTACTTAGTAGAGCTGGGATTTGTGTGATATATAATTTCTCCTACAACTTCATATCTATTTATAATTAAATATTTCTCATTTTGTTGTATTTAGAGATATTTTCGTGATCCTAAAATAATGAGGGTTTCTTAAAAATGGCACCCGTTGCTATTTTTTAATCTATCTTTTTTAAGTCATAATACTTTAAATCATAACAGATTCATATATCTAAGAAATTAGATATATATCTAAAGATTGTTAAGGTTCTTTGTCCAGCAAATACAGGTGACTGTAACCCTTTTATTTCTTTTATACATTTCTTTTACCAATGCAACTAAAATTCTGAAAATTTAAATATGAACATGTGAAGCATCTGGGATTTCTATTTTCTTGTTTTTAATTTTCAAAATATTCTGCAATTAATTAAATTAAAACTCAAAGACAGTCAATTGTTTTGTGTTTCCGAGGTATTACTCGGTTTTTTCAACTCAAAAAATTTGACAAAAACCTGAAATGATAAAAAATTTATAAAATAATGTTTTATATTTAAGATATTTATTATTAGTTCAATAGTTAATTTTTAAAAAAGTAATTTAATCTCACACAATTTAAAAACAAAATATTTTAGAATTTAGGCTAAAATGAGGAAAAATATATTTCAATAAAGATAAAAAAAAGGCGAAAACAGAAAAATTAAATTTCTTGA
The DNA here is from genome assembly GCA_023159025.1 of Thereuonema tuberculata. Lineage (NCBI taxonomy): Eukaryota > Metazoa > Arthropoda > Chilopoda > Scutigeromorpha > Scutigeridae > Thereuonema > Thereuonema tuberculata. The sequence goes on along the minus strand of JAFIDM010125269.1, from coordinate 10,127 downwards.
GCGAAAATGCACCCATAAATGGTGAACGCAATTGACTTGAACACCTGTACTTAGGCTCCGCCCACTCGGTCCATGTGGCTCCTCCCCTCATCACTTATTTTCGTCCTGCGTTGATTACCTGTGATAAATACATATTACGATTAATAGTAATAAAAGTTTTAAAAATAAACGTGCCCATATCTGGTAAAAAGAATGTACCCTGACACACTTTACACTGTATGCATGTAGTAATTAAGTTAGTATTTATGATTTTACTAGCTGGGTACCGTCGCTTCGCTCCGGAACCCTTGCATATATAGCATTATTAAAAAAAAAAACTTTTATTTATTTTGCAAATTAATATCGAAATAGGAGAATGTACGAAGTCCCAGCTCGTTATGGCCTTCTCCGCTTAACTCAGGTGTATTGCGGGTTGGCGTCACACACCTGGGGTTGCCGCCACACACACTTCTTGGTCAGTTTGCCAGATTATTCCCTATCCCGTAGGAATTTCGAACAATCCGGCCTTATTCCTTGTCTGCATCTTAAAGGGAACCTCTGTTCAAAATTTCAGCTTTCTAGGTCCAAGGGTTTGGGGTGGGCGTTGATGAGTCAGTTAGTGAGTGAGTCAGGACTTTTCTTTTCATATAAGTAGATTTTCAAGAATTTTGTTGTGTTAACCTCATTGATTAGTTCTTTATAGATTATATTTGAATTTGTTATTTTCTCATTTTCAACTGTTATCCGATTCGTTCTTTACATAATATTCCTGGTGTTTCGATATCATGCTTATTTAGGAAAATATGATCTATATTGGTTTTCGTATTTCCATGAATTGTACAGTTGTTTCTTGTTGTTCCGTAAAGACAATTTTTGAAACCATTATTGCACATAAGTTTTAGGTATTTCTGTACTGCATTGTTTTTAATCATTTTGAAAAGATCTATATTTACGTCGCTAATTAGTATAGTTGGACAGTTGTTTAATATATTTTCATTTTTTATGAACAGATTCTCTAATTCTTCAGTAAATTTACCTTTCTTTGTGTTTGGGGGTTTATATAGGGTTAAAATGTTAATATTTTGTTTTTGATAACACAAACACATTTTTGATAACGAAACATATTAGGTTTTATTACAAAACTTCATGATAAATAACATGATTTGTGAAAATTCTTGAATCATTTTCCAAAAGATTTCCCTGCTCGGACGATTTAGTAATTTGTAATTTAACATTTTGGTTACAGAATGACAGACAGAAAACGTTTTTATAATTTACGTATTTACAATATATAATAATAACAGCCACGTACCGTTGCTTCGCTCCGGAACTCTTGCATGTACAGCATTAAAAAAAATAAGCATGTACAGCATTTAAAATTTATTTAGCAATTTATTTATTTAGTCACGACTTCCCAGCCCGTTGTGACCTTCTCCGCTTAACTCAGGTGTATTGCAGGTTGACGCCTCACACCTGGGGTTGCGCCACACACATTTTTGCAAGTATCTTGCAAACGCAGAAACGTTTGTGAATGACTGATATCTCGTTCGATAGAACTTTTCTATCTCGTTCGATAGAATACCAACATTTCTCAATATAATGTTCTCTTCCAACTTTTATACTTTTCGTTTAAATTGAGGAAAAGTCAAAACCCTTTAAAAGGCGCCAACTTGGAAACCAAAAAATTTTTTCGGAAGATTTTTGTAGCATTTTGTTTGTCTTAAAAAGTTCTACATTTTATCCATTTACATGACCAATCTATCTCTTATAGTTTGGTCACAAAATTGGAAAAACGGAAAGTCTTAAGACAGACAGAATAACGCTTTTATAATATAAGATGTTGAGTTAGTAAGCTATGAAAGTACATTAATTTTCGTCGTAAAAAGTTATATTAATAAGGTTTCATTAAATAAAAACAATATATTTTTGGATGTATGGAACGCATCCCCCCCGTTTACATTATATAATAGATTCGTTTTACGCCGATTCGATTTACGACGCTGCTGTTGGAACGTAACACTGGCGTTAAATGATGGTTGCCTGTATTGTACCTGAAAGCCTTGGGTCCTACCAAAATTAGGCAATAATTTTCCTTAACAATGGAAATTCCGATGTTGCAGGAATTGTGCAGTACCACATGTATATAGGTATGAGAATAAATTTTGTAATATTTTAACGTGTGTTAAAATAATAGTCTTTTAAAAATTTAAAAACAAACAAACATCAAATTTAAAATTCGAAAAATACCTTACATATCTCCGGTTATACGGTTATAATTTAAATCACAAACGTAATGTCTTTTTTCCTTCTCAAATTAGAATATCTACTGAAGAGAAACAGTAGATTTTTATTTTCTTTATTTTCTATAAAGAAGTGAATAAATCCGCTTCATCTATATAAAATAGTTTGAACCCAGTTAATTTTATTCCTTTTCAAGGTGATGCAGACATTATAGCATTACTAAGCTGATAAATATCTTACATTTAAGACACTGCTTCCCAAATCTCCGTGAATTATCCAAAATTGTCATCGGAAGTGCAGTGGTGCCTCAATAGAAAAAAATGAAAAAAAAAAAAAAACTCATAATGAAAAATTACAGTCGGACCTCGATATAAGGTCACCCGCATATAAGATCACACTGCATATAAGGTCACTTTTCTAAAGTCCCAGCTCATTGAAAAGGAATTCTATGATATGGATTATCGGATGTATAGCCAGGTTCTAAATAATGTAATCGCATATAAGGTCACTTTGTTCTGTGATTTCAGTGCCACACTGATTCAATTCCAAGAATTTTGTCCGAGATTCTGAAAATGAACTATAGAAAGCTCCTTCTGAAAGACTTGATTTCAGCAATTGATGAGAAAAAAAAATTCACATGTCTGTGTTAGATGCAATTTTTTATAATCATAAAAGTTGGAGCTTTGTGTCAAACACATGCATTTCAAATTGCTTTCGACATGCTGGTTGTCAATTTTCTACAAATAGTGTGGATGAAATAACAGATGAAGATGATGAAGACGATATTCCTTAACCTGTGTTAATGAAAGATCTCAGAAATCGCGGCTGTGCTGTAGAAGTGGAAAGTGAATACATGAGAATTGATGATGAAATTGCTATCACTTCTTAAGCTTCGATTTCCGAAATTGTTTCGCAAGTTTTAGATTCCAATGCAGTAGAATGTGAGGATAACGACAGTGATACTGAAAGTGAAGCGGTGACACAAGCAGAAGCGCTCAGAGCATTAAATGTCGTAAGACATTATTTTACGAGCCATGAGGGAGCTGAAGAACATTTTCAGAAACTGCAAAACTTAGAAAACATTGTACAAAAGATGAAACCAAAACCGCGACAGCCCTGTATTATGGATTATTTTAAGTAAGGTCAGTTGTACACCAGTACTTTGCTTGAGCATACTATTACTATTTGTATAGAACTTTATTCCGAATTAAACTTTTTAAAAAATAACTTCTTTCTGATTCCAGTAATTTTTAATTGGTTCAACTAAATTAAAAAATTGTCACCTAATAAACTGATATTTTTGTACGTATTAAATTTTACAAAGAATTATACTATATTTACATAATGCTTATTTATTGACAAATGCGTATGAATCGGTTATAAAGTCATCCCGCTTATAAGGTCACTTTTGCGATGTTCCAAGGGGTGACGTTATATCGAGGTCCGACTGTATTGAGAAAATTCATGCACCAGCCGTTCGCCGGAATCAATGAATTTTTTTTTTAAGCATAAAAATTCACACTACGCATTTGAATTATTAATAAACAACAATGTGTGAGACCAAATTGTTTACCAAGTGACCTCCTAGAACAGCTGTTTCACGCTCTTTGGCGATTATCATCCAGGAGTAGTCACCAGTAAAGCAACAAGATCTCCGCACTGAGGCTAATAGGAAAGATAACGTCGGAAGTGCAGTGGTGCCTCAAGAGATAAAATGAACAATAAAAAACTCACTAATGAAAAATTAGTGAAAAAACAATTGTTGATCCAAAATTGGGTTAAAGTGGTTTTTCTTTGGGTATCGACACACCTTCGAAAATACGCATTAAAATATTCCATAAAAGTGATCAGTAATAGTTAAATAAGAATAAATAAATAAATAAATAAATAAATAATATTTTCGACTATATCGAATCCTAAACTTCAGGATGGAACTACAAAGAAATAAAAAAGAAACACAAAATGTTTAATTCTTTCATGATTTCACAAAAATTATACAGAAATGCTGCTGTAAGTCAAGTCTCTGAGTTGTAACTTATTTCAGAACGGAAATTCAAAGAAATAACAAAAAAAACCCCACAAAATTCTTACTTGATTTCACTGAGATTTTACAGAAATACTAATAGTGGAAAAAGTATCTAAAATGTTTTTATGTTCCAATAATTTTGTATCTACTTTGAAGAAAATACATTTTTTTTTTGCATGAATTGAAATGAAAGAATTGCTTGAATAAACATAAAATTATAAAAAATATGGCTTATTGAAAATATCTAAAAATTAATCTTAATAGATTTTATGTTGATATTATGTAAGTGATGGAATTTACTAAATAAAAAAAAAGATTAAAAATTACTGTTCCTGAATGTATTTTTTATTAATAATATCTGTTAAAAATTAATTTTATCATTAACAAGCTAAATATATTTCTTCAAATTCCATCTATTCCAAATTTCCTTAAACGATACTTTCACAGAAGTTATCGTTCTGCTTTTTCAAGTTTCGCAAATTGTTTTCTGGATGGTTCAAGACCGAATGAGCTCTTGATCTATGCAAATAATATCCGACGTAAAAGCAGGATCTCCAAAGAACCTCCGCGCTGTATTTCCGCCAATGTTCTTAAGATCTTTCACTTTTGTTTGAAAGCCAGACTTTGGCCCTAGCAGAGCAGGTTCTTCATCCGTACCATTCCCCCAGACGTTTTTGCAACGTAGTCTTCCAGTTTCAAACAAAGCATCTATCTTTTCCATAATATCTTCACCTTTTGTAGTAGTTTCAAGTGCAGTACAAAACACGAACTCTTCTCTGATGGCATCTGACTGAATACATTTTACGAAGACAAGCAACTAAGAACATGGACTTCCGTCCATTGATTCATAAACTTGAAAAAAAAGTAATGGAGAAACTTTGATTTCATTCAAAACCTCTCTTTCGCGGACATATCTGATATTCGCCTCTGAGCCGTGTTAATGGACAGAGATATTTGTAGCATCTTTATCTTGCTGGCTTCCCCACGAATTAACTTCACTATCTTCAACTAGCAGGGTTTGATGAGCTTTTCTCCTATCGTGTTTGTTTTTTATTATAAATAAAACAAAAAAGCACAGGACTAAGACTAAAAGTTCACTGATTTGTTTTTAGAATATGTGATACCGGGAATCCAAGATAGCCTATTTCAGGTTTCCTGACCATCGTCAGTTGAGTCCGCCCAGTATCTTACATCTCAGTGAACTGAGAAAGCATAAAGAAAACAAAAGTAAACATCGCAAATGCATTCCATAATTGATTATTAATTGATTGTCCTTTTCTCATCAAGTTAGCGACAGTTTGCATTAGATGCCCATCGTTGACATTCTTAAATTATTACAAATGTATTTCAGTTTACTATTTGTAATATGTAATTTTATACTAAAGATAACACTGCATTTGTACATTTAAGCTTTTCAAATCTATAGAAAAATATAGAAACATTCCATCATTAAAAGAAATTAAATAATTAAGAGAATAGCTCATAACGTTATTAAAAACTATTCTCGAATAGAATATAGAAAGATTTACAGAATAAATTGGAGACAGCCTATTCAAAGAATAAAGAAAAGAAGATACTAAATTGCAAAAAAAATTCATTCAAAAACGTCAAATCAAAGTATTTATCGTCTAACATTGATTTTGTAATTCTTTTAATCTCAATCTTAATCCTTATAGGTTTTATTATGATTGTGAACTCCTTGGATCGCAGAGATTAGAATAAATGATATTAATGCGGGAGCAGAGTTCAAGGAATTAAGGGATTATCTGGCATCGTGGGGATTAACACTGTTCTTGGCATAAAGATCTCACCTGATTGTTCCTCAGCACAGGAGGACCGAGGAGAGATTGGCTGTGCTCTGGGAATCCATAGCTATTGTATAAATACCTATGTTGTTATAAATAAAGTAGTCAGAAGTTAGTTAGTCACTAATCAGTAAAATTAATAGTTATCTGTTAACCAATCTGCAAGTTATTTTAACCATGTAACAATATGAAACAATGTAAGAAACTAATACCCTGAATAATATGATGAGGAAACTTCTGGACTTTTGGGAAAAATCCCATGAACTCTCCTCAATCTAGTGCCTAAATCATTGGATCCATTCTCACAATATATATAATGTCATTGACTGAGAAAACGAAATCTTATTTTTCCACTTGAATTTTATTCATGTTCTGTCTATGTTAGAGATTATAAACCAAATATTTAATAATGCTTAGCTATCACGCGGATATAAAAGAGATCTTCAATGTAGACTAATTTCGTAAATTCTTACTCACATTTTCATTTTTCGGACCTGTATACACTGATTTCAACAATATCGTTTATTAATATATAATTTCGATGTTGATATCTTACAAATAAGTCAACATTGGAATGCCTTCCGATTGATGTCAGTTGAATATTTTATCAAAATGGTAAAAAGCTGAATTCAGCTTTTAAGGAGAAGTCTATATGTCTATATTACGATATTTTTAGTGACCCATTTGGGAGCTATTGTGATAGCGACGAAAATCGGTAGGTACTGCATTTGTCATGTGCGTCCGTCCACCCCTAACAACTCCCGAACGGAAGAACGTATCGACAAACGGACTTCACCATCGTGTTCAGAGGCCCAAACAACATAGGAATTGGGTATTTTTAAGGGCCGATGCTCCTCTCCCCATATTTTTTTCTCAATGTCCGCGTGCTTTTTTTTTTTCTTATTTCCTATTGTCTTTTAATTTCTTTCCTTACTTTTTTTTTAATGTACTTCCTTTTATTCTTATTATTTTTAATTTTTTTTATATTATACGGGTCGCACTAATGCTTTTAGCACTAAGTTATATTCACTTGTAATTTATAATATTTATTTCTATCGTTTGAAGACGTAAAGTAGGTCTCACCTTATTGGAGTTTCTATAACTGAAGAGATTTTCAATTGAATCCCTGCACTTATTACACGAAAGTGGAAACATGTTTTCTTACTTTTACATTGATTTGCAAGTGAAAAAAAGCTGGAACTAATCCGCCATTTTAGTCATCAGATCCGAAGTATATAGGAATTTGGTTTATTTCATTTCAAAAAAACCTAAATTGAGCATTAAAAAAAAAGTATTGTGGGAAAGAAGGTGAGCTGTTTAAAGCTGGTTAAATAAACTATCTACTAATCTCTTAGATCCCCACAACGAGTTACTGATAATAGCATTTGATTGAAATTACTTGCATATCTGGTTTAGCAAAGCAGTCTTAATCTACAGAAGGCGAGAAATGAAAGATAAACACTTTAGAATAAAACAACATAGTTTATAAAATCAATGATTACATTAACATTGTAACTTTAGTATCAAACGATAATTATTAGCTTTAATGGATTCCCATTAATCAAAATTCATTTAAAGTTCTCTCGTTATCATAATAAAATGGTTTTCCACCTCACGTGAAATATATTCAAACTTAAGGTTCACCATTAGAACTTGGTCAGGAACCTTTCCTATAAATATGAGAAGTTACCAAACTCAATGTTCTGTATTATTCTTTAATGCATTTAATTCACCTAATACTTGTGTGATTATAATAATATATCTTGTGTATCAAGTTTATACTTATTGGATTGTACTTTAGAAATCACCTTCTTGAGTTAATTTCATTTCTAATCGTTTTATCTTTATTGTAGAAATTCCTTTACTTGTTACTGCAAGTAATCTTGCACAAACGTCTTTAAAACTTTTACCTTAAAAGTTCTTTACTTTCATCATGAATCTTTAATCATTAAAATCTTTACTATTCTTTATAAATCACTTTCATGTGGTTTACTGAAACACTTCGATTGAATAGTTCTTTGACTTTATTAACTCTGTCTTTCAATTATCCTCATTCAAAGAATCTCTGACTTTAATATATCCTAGCAGTAATTTATCCTTCTTGTGATTAATTACATTATTAATCCTAAAATGCATAGGTAGTATATTCAATTCCATTTGTCTTAATGTTTTAATCTAAAGGTTCTTTATCTTTAACATATATGCTTGATCCTATATTTCTTTGTCAATGGTATTTGATTTTCATATACGTTGGCAATCTTCCAATGCTGCGATGGGAGACACGATTGTAACAAAAGTTCTACTTACAATATCGATGAAAATCGGTTCAACAGTTCGTTCCTCAATCGTCACTTACTGCGATGAAAATTACTTTCCTGGCCATTTCTTTAATCGTCAGGTCGCTTTCTCTGGTGATCGATTTCGGCATAGCGTCTTCTTTCTTGAGCTCGATTAGTTAGGTTTAACTTGTTATCAATACTATGAATTAACTTTGAGATTAATTTATTTTAACTCAGTTAATACTTAAAGTTCTCCATCTATTAATCAAAATACATTACAAGCATAATCTTTACACTATCGGATATTTTATTTCTCCGATGTCACCATTTCGCAAACATAGCATTCCTGCTAATATTCGTTTGTACATGGTAAAAACGTCATTTCTATTATTCGGTGATTTCTCTTCTCTCTTTATCCTAACAATCCAACATTGGCATCAGTCATATATACGAGATTTCCATTGTTACTTCTTTTAACGTAACATGACAAATGAACAACCTTCAACTTTCGGTTTCAAACAACATTAAATATTTCAAAGCCTAGAAGTTACTATTAAATTTAATTTTGTCATTAAGAAAAAAAAATAAATTTCCCACAAAACTCCCTCTGCTTTGAACATATTTTAAAATATTATTTCAATCCAAGTAATTGTTTGAATCTGTTCAACTTTGGTGCCGTTAAAGATTTCGTTAACCCATCAGCTTTGTTTTTCACAGATTCTACATACTCTAGGATTACTTCTCCTTTATCAACAGCTTCTTTTGCTATATGATATTTTATGTCTATATGTCGGCTTTTATTCTTATTTATAATGCTTGAAGCCAGTTTCATTGCTGCTTGGTTATCGCAAAACATTATGTTAGGATCAGTCACATATTTTTCTTCCTTGATCTCTAACAGTACATTTCTCATTGATCTCAGTTCATTCACAGATAGCGCTAGTGCTATATACTCTGACTCCTGGCTAGAGTTGGCAACGACTTGTTGTTTTCTCGTTACCCAATGAATAGCCCCGTTGCTGAGCGTGATCACGCATCCCGACGTTGACTTTCGATCATTAGGATCATCCGCCCACGATGCGTCACTAAATGTCTTCATCTGCCCTTCTCTTAAAACAAGATGATAATGCATTGGTTGGTGAAAGACTATATTA
>JAFIDM010125268.1:0-13700 GCA_023159025.1 Thereuonema tuberculata | reverse complement strand
ATGCTTTTAATTAATGGATATGTGTTTTTAATCGTTAGCAGTTTTAAACGATGTCTATATTGTTACCAAACTTGATGTGTGGTGTCTCATTTGGCAATTACTCATTCATTACTCATATGTCCTACAACTTTTGCAGCGCCACATTTCCCCCTGTCGACCTTGTAATTTTCCCCTGTAATGGACTTTAAGAAGCAAGTTTTAATTGTCTGTGTCTTTAATTGCTATGTATTTGTTTCATTTGATTTGAATTTTTCTGGTATAAAACATTGCTGGTTCCATGATATAAAGAGTCTACAAAATTTTCTTTTTCTGATGGCTATTTACAAAATCAATGTTGTTTTGTATCAATTTTGATAAGACTGCATTGGCCAACACTGCCATGACCTCGTTTACCCAATTCTGGCAACTCTGCCAATTCCAATGTTGAGCCAACAGTTTCCTGTCAACGTTCACCCAACCTTGGCACGACCGCGTTGGCCCAAGGTTAATCACTCTGCCAATTACGACGCGACGTTGGCCATCAGTTTTGTGTTACGTGAGATTGTTATTAATATTTAATGTTTTCTGTTAATTTTGTTTTTGGTTTTGTTTATCATATTTTTTACCCAATTACTGTTCTTCGTAGTTTGTGTTGGTGTTGTTATTTTTGTATTTTTTAAATAATTCATCTTTTTCTTTTATATTTTTATCTACCGTATATCATCGTTTATAAGAGTTATGTTTCTTATTATTGTTACTACTACTTTCTTTATCATTTATGGCTTTTTTATTTTATATTGTTTTGTATGTATATAATCTGGCTTTATTAGTAATGTTAATTAGTTTGCTTATGATTTTGTTTGGGTCACTTTCTTTGGTATTTTTTATGTTTGTTGTAGCTTTCGTCCATTTTGTGTTTCTTCTGATGTTCTTTTTATGCTTTTGAGTTAATGCGCTGCTAATTGAGGGTGTGATATTCTATTGTTAGTGGATAGTGGTCAGATATATCCATTGGAAATATGTTTTCAGTTATTGTAGCGTTGTGAATTTTTGCAAAACAATAGTCTATACAAGTGGCGGAAGAATTTTTTGCAGTTTTTACATTTCTAGTTATTTCGAAGATATAATTTTTAAAGTCAAAGGAAAAATAGGTTTCCAAGTATTGTAGCATAAGTGAATTATTATTTTGCCAATATTTATAACTCCGACAACTATGAGATCTTTACTCAAATTTGAACTATCCGTAATTAATTTTAGGGTGTTATTTAGTTCATCTACAAATTGTGGATTTATTAGGAGGTTTGTAAACTGCTAAAATTGTTAGATTTTTATTATTAATGGCATTTTGGTTTTTATTTTAGCTAATTTTTTATTGTGCAGATTATGTTTTTGAAAGTAATTGTATTTATATTTAAAGTCTCAGCATTGTACTGTGTTTTGAAATATACCACCTCCTCTTGAATTTTTCCGTAATTTATGTAAAATGTAATAATTTGGAAGATGATACTAAGAAATTTCTTCTTCTTTTACGTTTACTTCTACTAGGATTATTGCTTTGAAACTATTTACATTGTTGACGTGACTTATTAAATAATGAAATTTATTTTGAGGTTTCTGATATTTAAGAATAATATCTAATACCTCTGAGTGTGATCTTCCATTTTTCCTTAATTTCTACATAAATAATTCTTTTCTACAGGATAAAGAGCTTGTAATTTGTTGAGGTCTTCTTTGAATTTTGATTATTCTTGAGTTTTCATCTTTCCTCAAGAAAATATTTTGATTTTTGGTCCATGCAAATCTGTAGTTTTTCTTTTTCTCTTGATAACATTTTCGTTTTCCAGAAGAATCAGTTGCTTTTTATTGATAAACTGGGTCATCCCCTGTGTACACGTGCTTGTTTTTCTATATCACATAAAATTGGTTAAGTAAGAATATTATATTTAAAATATTGCAACGTTTCGATATCTTGAAATATCTTGTAATAGGCTATATAAATGACTCCACACCCATTATTAAGTATTTAAAAATGTTTATTTAATCTCAAGATTGTTTATTTATTTCCGATCCGTCTGTTTATTTGTAATTTGAAAATAACAATTAGAACTATAATTGACTCCACACCCATCATTAAGTATCAAAATTATTAAATTTTTTTGATAATTTGAATAAAAAGAATAAAGATATAAAATTTAAAAAAGAATTGGAAAATAATAATATATAAAATTATTTAGATGTTAAATTAATTAATAAGAACAACAAAATTAAAATGAAACATTTTATAAAGGACTGCCAAAGTAACCATGTTTTAAATTTCAGATCTGGACATAGTATAAATATTAGAAAGAATATAGTGGAAAATTATATTAGAAGATTGGAAAGAAATACTTGTAAAGAAGATACAGAGAAAAAATCAAGGATATGAAAAGTTTATTAATCAAAATGATTACTCTGTAAAATTCATTGAAGATCAAATTATTGATTAACCTATAATAAATTTAAATTAAAGAAATATGTAATGTCCAAAATAAGGTCTTCATTCCTTACCTTACTGAAAACAGTAGGATTCTACAGAAGTTGTGTAATGATTTCATTATTAATATAGGTTTAAACGTAAGAATAAAATCAAAATTTAATATGTAGGAAAATTAATTATAAGAATCAGCAAAAGGAAATGGGTATAGTGTATCGGGTTGACTGCAAAACTTGTAGCAATTTTTATGTTGGAGAATCAAAAAGGACCTAGGCTGAACGTGTCTCAGAACATGGTAGGGCGTTAAAGAACAAAAATGTGGACACCTCTGCTATAGCTTACCATTGTTTGAAAAAAGATCACATCATGAATGAGGACATTAAAATTTTGTGTAAAGAAACTGATTGGAAATTACGAAAAATCCTTGAGAGTTGTGTCATTAAAAATACAAGGAATAATAATTTCAATAGGTATGAGGGAGTTAGTGTGGATCCAATCACTGATGGATTAATGAGAAATTTAATTAAGACTGATTCTCATAAAGGAGTAAGAATCAATATATTAGATTATTGACATTGTCATTTTATTGCATAGATGGATATTATTGTCCTATATGATTTTAATATTATAAGAATGTTAAAGGAACAAATCATTGTTCCAACAATTATATTATTCAATTGAAATGTGTTAATTTCATTTATTATATTCTTTCTGTTTCTGTTATTGTTTGATATGTTAATTCCAAATTTCTTTGGAGAAGGGAAGAACGTTAATATTTGTTCCCGAAAATTCGATGCTATAGTATTTAAATAAACATTTTAAAAACGATCAAAATTTATACTTTTGATGACCTCAAATGGACTTACACCACTTTCAATGTCAACCAAATGTAAAAATCATACATTTATAAAATATTAAATATAGGATTTCAGTTGAATCAAACCAATTTTTTTTATGAAATTTTTAATATAACAAAAAAAAAACATGTATGAGTGCCACTGTACTCACGAGAGATGTGTAAACATAGACGCACCTGCGCCGTAGCGCCGTACACACACGGAATTGGAAATTACCTGTCGGTGCAGACGTGTCGTCATTTCGCACGCAGTTGTTATGCACCTGCGACATAGCGCTGTACACACACGGAATTGGAAAAAAATGAAGACAAAAAATTATGTAGTAGCAACTCCTATAATTTTTGAACTAAATATTATGTCTTTGCGGAAAGTGGACTTGCACGACTTTCAAAGTAATTATATATGTAATTTCATTAACTACAAAAATGTATATTAACAAAATGATGGAAATTTTGAAGGATTTTTTTTTTGAACTGTTTACAGATAAAACGTCATAGCAGATTGCATTCATTGTTATCATTAACTAACCGAAGCGACGCACAAGTATACTCTGCGTTAATCACTCAGTTTACTGATAGCGATATGGTCAGCTGAGGTTCTTGCCCGTCGGTGATCCGCATATCGCCATCCACGCCTTGACTTCCCAAAAAACGAACTTCTGAGTCAACCGGACACTTCTTTTTGAGGTCGGCATTCGACATGAAGCATGCTGGTGACTTCTTTGCGGCGCTAAAAGAAACCGTGATTCTAGGAGCACAAGATTTTGTGGTGCCAGTATTCTTTCACGTTGGCTTCGATTGAACTTCGTTCGGTGGTCAGCGCTTAAGAATCCAAATCGTAAACACAATACAAAACACGATCGGTGTTTAATAAAATACACTAAAACTCACTCTTTTGGTAAACCTTAGGTGAATTCTACAGCAAAATTACGATAAAATCAAAATAGAAACGGAGTTAATCCAGAGACTACATTTCAGCAGACTTAATAGCTCAGCGACCCCCGACAGCTATTACTTACAAAAAAAAATCTAAAACCCGGGAAAATAAACGAGACCTACCCCACGTCACAATGAAAAACCAATGGAAAAATAAGATAGGCTGCTAAATAACAGAAAAGAGCAATAAGTAACTGAAATGAAAAACCATGAGAATCGAAAGATAAAAGAGAAAATAGAAAAAAATAAAGAGTTAAAAATAAAAGCGAAATAATCAAAGGAAAAACAATGAAGAAATTTTACAAAAAACAGGTTTTATCAACGTAAGGTTTAAATGACCGTGTAACATATGAAACATATGAAATTAAGATAAAATCATAGGCGAAATTGTTTGGTAATAAAATTTTTTGAATATTGATTACTCTAATTGAAAAAAATGTAGGGTATAACTTCTTGATTTCGCTAGGGAGGATTTGATTGGCTATACTCTAATTATCTAGGTTGTAACTTCGTGACTACGTTTGGGGGAAATTGATTGGTGAAGGATTTTTTCTTTCTTTTGATTATTTGGTACTCTTATGTTTATATATTTTTTCCTTTAAGATAATATTTTTTTTTAAGATGACGTTTATAGTAAATAAGTAGGTTTTGTTTTTTGTTATTTTGGTTTCCTCTTTGATGAATAATTCTATCTAATTTTTATACTGTCTTTAAGGAAAAATAAATTAAGTTTGAGAAACGTGATGCTTTTTTTCGTTTTAAGATAATAAAGTTTTTAGTTTGGAAAAAATATCTTTACACACAATATTCTTTTTTCTTTTCCTTTTTTATTCTACATTCAAAAAGAAAAGTGATTACAAGATTATTTTTGTTTGTTTTTTTTGTATAATAATTTCTGTTGGAAGGTATTATTTTTACATCTACGTCGTCAGAGTCCGTGTCTTCATCATGTTCATCATCTGGAATCGAAATTGGAGAAGAAACATTTCCACTATGTTCAACGTTTCACTTCACAAATAACTCTATGATCAGCTAACCCTTTTTTTAAATTAAAAAAAAGCAAATTACGAATAAAAACATCTTCAACCCTTTGTTCACATCTGAAGCCCTTCAGTCACCTGACCTCTTAAGATATGCAATTAAGACATGCAAGATCTCCAATGATATGCTAATGATATGTACATTGTGATCTGGATCGCCAGAATTTAATAATCTCGGAGGCCCGGAAAACTACTGTCAAATGTTTCAATAGGTTAGCTTTAAAGAAATAGAAAAACATTAAAAAAAAAAAACTCCCAAAGTTGCCTCTATTCGTGGAAAACGAAATTTTGGAGTCAGTAATTTCCAATAAACAACATCGATACCAATTGATTCGATTTCAACTTATTCAATTCTGCATAAGGAGTGCTGATGTCAAATGACCACTCTGAAATGCCATGCCATCTCCATTGAAAACAAAATCAGCAGATACAATATCTTGGCCATCTCGCCGTGAAGTTCTAATTGAGCACAGATTGCCTATTGAAAAGGTTTATATCTAAAATGACCTTTACTGTCATCCTTTGCTTTTGTCACTAATTACTAGGGCTGGTCTTCAGTTTAGTAAAGCGGCAATCTGAGAAGTTGAATTTTTTTCAATTCAAATAACCCTTCAGAAATCCATTTCATGAATTCCATGACTTTTCTTATTAATTTCAACTGTGTTATGTCTCTTAAATATTCAATGTTTTTAATAGTGTCATTTATAAAATACTCAGTCAGTCATGAGTAAGTAACAGAAATATTAGTTTAATGGGACCATTTACGGACTCAATACCATGTGAATATGTTAAAGAATAATTCTCTGTTCTATTTTTTAGATCGTCATGAATTTATTTCGTGATCAACAAGGCACTATAGATGACATCCAGACCATTTTCAGCAAAATAACTGGAAATATTGTATGTTCAATTGCATTTGGAAAAAGATTCGACTATGGAGGAGATAAATTGAATAAACTTCTGGAAATAATGGAATTAGTTTTTTCAGAGAACCAAAGAAAATCACTTTTTGATGCATTTCCGATTTTATGGTAAAATATATGTTAATTCATTACTTCTAGTTGGAACTTTTAATCTAAACTTAAACATTGTTCAAACAATCTGTGTCATGTGAAAATATATATATATATATTATGGACAGAAATAATTCCAAATATCTAATGAAATATGAAAAACCTAATACTTTTCAAAATCCAAAAAAGTAACTGGTTTACTTGGAAAGTCTTTAAACAATCCAAGTATCAGTGCTATCCTCAAAGAAACTAATTACAAACACTTGAAAAGAATAATGAACGCTAAAATTTTTTAATTTTAAATTGTATATTGCAAACTTTCTCTTTTTACGCTGTTCTGGTGTCTAAGCAGTGCTTTCAAAAGAACCATCGGCCCAAAAAAATACCAGGTAGTTTTGTTCAATAACAGTTAGATATTACAAAACTAATAAATATTTAGATCCAAGAAACTCATTGGTCATTTGACAGAATATATACGTAAAATTATCATTTTAAGAAATCACAAAATTAAAATATTCAAAAATTAATCCAAACTGTGAAATATTGCAGTCATTATTTCTTTTAGAAAACTCCCTAACAAAACGGTTAGTTAACATTTCAGAAAATTTTAAAAAAAAAGTAATTAAAAAAAAATCATAGCTAAATTTACCAATCATTTATAGATTCAGTATAAGGAAACTGTCACGATAAAAAAACAACAAAGAAAATTCGGTTGAAGCTCAAATACGTAAACTGCCATCTGGAACCCAAGAAAACCACAACCTCGACTCACACATAAAAAAGGAAAAACATACAGGGGATTAATTATAAAGTTAAATATTCGATATTGCTTTCTTCAATACAGTATTGAATCCACTTTTGAATAAATGTTTAAAGATAAGTAAAGATATCTTTATCTTTATTCATATCGACACTATGAATATATAATTACATAACTATGTAACTATATAACTACCTAACTATATAAGACATGAATGTCACTAACCAAATGAATAAACAGCTGAACGCGCGCAAAGATAAATGGTGGGGCAAGCTAATGAAATAACTGAAGGAAAGCAATCAGAAATTTGAGATAAGGTTAAATAGAAATAAATAGATTTAAAAAAGTTTTTTACGTGTGTTAAAATTTTTTTAAAGTTCTTGAATGGAGCCAACACACAAGTCTAAATAAAAATTAAGTTAAAAGTTTAAAAAAAAAACATAAATATTTATAATTAAAACAAACTAGTTTCGTCCCCGTTAACGGGTCATCATCAGTGAATGGGATAAAGTCGACAACCTCAGTCTCTTATACAGGAAAATGTTCAGTAAAACATCCAATGAGAAGCTTGGTCCGGATGAACCAATTATCAACAGGATGCAAATGATGAAATTTCAATGCTTGGCGAAGGCTGCGATCCTGCCGGCGATCAAAGACAGCAGCCTGGTGGCGATCGAAGAAACTACAGTTGCACACATGGGTTTGTTTACAAACATCCATCACTGTTTGTAAACAGAGCAGGCCATGAGGGAAAGCTTTTTTTTTTAATATAGACACTATGAATATATAATTACATAACTATATAACTACACTTCCGTGCAGCTAAATCGACTCATCCCTTCAGAGCGCACAAAAAGGCGTATATTTTTTAAATGGCTTAACCGATTTGATAAAAAAATATTTTTTTATTGAAAGCCTAATGTGTTTACTTTACAATGACACTATTATCATTAAAATCTGTACAATATTTTCCAAATGAATGTGATCTCAACGTAAGAGTAGCAAAATGCAGTCTGAACGGAATTCACCAGTTGCGCGCCGCATTCCCCTATAAAATCCCACGTGTACCGATATTGTGTTTGTGTGAAAGAAAACTTATCTTTCAGTATCTTCCATTTCACACTGAAGGCGTAAATAGATAAAAGCATTCCTGAATCCATGTTTTCAAAATGGCAGCGCCCATGTTGCCGATTTAGGCCTAGGACAAAATCTCGTGAGTGATTCAATTATCTGTGTTTTCAAAATGGCAGCGCCCATATCGCCGATTCAGGTTTAGGACAGAAATCTCGTGAGTAATTGTTAAACAATGATAAGCGCGCGAGCGGCCCATTGTTACGCAATTAACGAGTCCGTGCTCAGTGCATTTCGGAGAAGAAAAGCCACGCTTCAGATCGGCAGTTCGTTGGCAGTCTCGGTGCGGAGTGGATGTATTCCTGGTTTCCGCACAAGGCAGTTCGTTTCCAAGTTAGCTGCAGATAGGATTTGTTCCTTATTCGCTGAAGTGCAGTTTGTTCCAAGATCCCAGTGATAACGATTAGGATCCTTTATCACTACGTTATTACGATAGCTGCGAAGTGATCAGCTATAGTGAAGCCGTTCGTTACCGCAGTGTGAAGTTCAAAGTTCCGTACTGCAGAACTCCAGTTTCTAAGTGAAAAGCTGCGATTAGTGTGCTTCTATTATTGAGAAGAAATCCCGATTGA
The DNA here is from genome assembly GCA_023159025.1 of Thereuonema tuberculata. Lineage (NCBI taxonomy): Eukaryota > Metazoa > Arthropoda > Chilopoda > Scutigeromorpha > Scutigeridae > Thereuonema > Thereuonema tuberculata. The sequence continues at coordinate 4,940 of JAFIDM010125268.1, read as the reverse complement.
TTCTCTCAATAAAAACTGTGAAAGACAATGCTTTAAAGACGTATTCTCGGTGAAAAGCCATTTGGACGAAGATCGCTGTTCCATTTCGAACGTGGGTCGCCATATTGGATTCTAGGAGAATTACCGATCTACGACGTGGATGTCCGAAGTTCCAGTTCGACGGAAAGCAGAAATATTACCCAGTGAGTACTGTTTTATTTCAGTGAGTTTCGGACTCTCTTCGTTCAAGCCCAGAAGTTTTAAGATTAACTTTTAACCGAAGAATTGAGACTCTGGCAAGCGAGCCGAAGACGGACTTTCGATTAACTCGCACAGATAATATCTAACTTTAAAGCATTAAGTAATTAACGTTATAGAAATAGAAATGTATTTCTAGTTTATTTACCTTTTGAAATTCTCTGAGAGAGATTGTATTTAAATTTAAAGTAAGATTGTTTTATTAAACGTTTTATTGTTTTGTTACACTTTCGCATTAATTTATTTTACCTTCCTAATTAAGCCTTGCATAGTCGGAATCATAGTAGCTCTCCAGTTAGCGATAAACCTCTGCCGAGGGAATTTAATTCGGATTATTTTTCCCCTCGTTAATTTATGGTCCCAGTGAAGTAAAAACGAATATAGTACATTCGTGCTACACTTGGTTAAGGTGGCGTATGTAATAATATAATCACACGAAGGGTTATTGGCCGTAATAATTAAACACACAATTGGTTATGGGCCAGCACGCTTCCACTGCGCACTGGTATAGCTATTCCGACAAGGTATAGGAAGGGTTGCGATTAAGTGTAAATTTGCGAAAAGTAAAAGTTGCAAATATGGCTTCCAATATGCTGTTGTTTTCAGGAAGCAACTATGCGAGGTGGAAGATGCACATTAAAACGATCCTGCAAAAAAATGGTCTTTGGGACGCTGCTATCACACCTGTGGAAGAACTGAAAAAATTAGAAGATCAATATCTTAAATATAAGCTACTAAATAAATCTCAGAAGGCCGTGGGCCTTATCAAAGAATCTATCGAAGAGAAATTTAGGTTGCTATTACAAGAGTTTGACGATCCGAGCAGAATTCTTCGAGAGGTAGAGACTAAATTCAACGTGGTTGACCATCTCAAAGTCACCGACTTAAAGCGTGATTTATTTAACATGAGTAAGTTAAGAACCGACGAAAATCTACCGGACAATTTGATCAAGATCAAGTTATTGGCGAAGGAAATCGTCGAAAAAGGCGGAGAGGTTCCTGACCACGAAATTAGTTGGCTAATATTATCAGGTCTACCCCCAGACTACGACTCCTGTGCGCAAGGAATTATGACCTCGCAGAAAGCAAGCAATTATAAGTCAGAGTCTGTAATCGAGCAAGTGTTAGCAGAGTACAACAGAAGACATAGTAATATTCGAATGGAGAAGGAAAGGCCCTCCGTTAGCGAAAGCTATAAATCTGTAGCCAGTCCCCCAAGTAAGAAGTCAAGTAAGACACCCCGTGAAGGCAGAAAGTGTTTTAATTGCGGGAAGAAAGGCCATATTGCCAGGAATTGCCGTGAAAGGCGGAAGAAAGCAAGTGAAAGTCCAAACGAAGCACGAGGCGAGGACCACAAGCCCAAAAAATTCACGAACGTGACCGTAATGTACGGGGATCAAGAGAGACCCGACAATCGTGCGCATTGGCTGATTGATAGCGCTTCAAGCAATCATATATGCAATAATAGAGATGCATTCTCTAGTTATGAGGAGCTAAATAGCCCGACGCTAATTTACGGAGCATCGGATGATCCTATTCCTGCATACGGTTTTGGAACCGTCGACTTAAAGATTGAAGTTTCCCATCAGCGGTTTCATACTGTAAGGTTGACTAATACACATTATGTGCCGACCATGGCGGTGAATCTAGTTTCGGCCGGAATACTGGACAAGCGTGGGTGTACTCAATACATCAAGAACAACCAGTATATTGTGAATAATTCTAACGGCCAGAGAATAATGTTAGGCCATAGAACGAACAACCTATACAAGTTGAATTGTCGATCAATTCATGGAAGCTCAAGATGCTACTTCAATGAACAGACTCATAATAAGTTCCTATTATGGCATTCGAGGTTGGCTCATCTCTCAGCGAGAAAAATGAAATTGGTTCAAGATAAGAATCTCTTAAAGGGACTAGAAGGCGTAAAGATACCCAAAAATTTGAGTGATCACATATGTGAGGTCTGTAAGCTAGGAAAGATGACTAACGTAGATCATCGAAGGATCAAAAACATCAGATCATCTCAACCACTCGAATTTGTGTATACGGACCTATGTGGACCCATAAAAGATCAAAGTGGCAAGAAGCATTACATCTTAACGTTTGTTGATGATTACACTCGCAGGAGCTTTGTACATATCATCGACAGTAAAGAAAAGGTTTGCGACATTGTCAGGTTATTCGTTGCGTACGCCGAGAGATCCAGCGGTTTCAAGTTGAAGCATTTACTCTCCGATCAAGGGACGGAGTATACAAACAGAAGACTGGTCGAATTTCTGGAAGGCAAAGGAATTAAATACCAACGATCCTCCCCATATTGTCCCCAGCAAAATGGAATCGCAGAACGATTCAACAGATCGCTTCTGGATACAGCTCGGACTATACTCTTAGATGCTGAACTCCCCATGAAATTCTGGACATACGCAATACAATGCGCCAACTACGTACTCAATCGAACACCGCATCACAGTATTAATTATGCTGTTCCCCTGACAAGATGGTATAAAGATCAGAAGGCCCCGAGCGTGAAACATCTGAGAAAATTCGGAAGTATTGCCTACTTAAAACTACCAAAGGTCCGAGTCCAGAACAAATTCGAATCAAGAATACACAAAGGTATTTTTCTTGGTTACTCGAATACCACCAGAGGCTACATCGTGTTCGATGCCGAAGACGAAAAGATCGTCGAGACGCGAAACGTCTGTATAAACGAGAATAGACGTGGCAGTGAACTCCTCAAGATGACCAAGACAGAAGAAGATGATTCTTTCGACCTCTTAAAAGTCCCTACTGAGCATGATGAGACGGAATCAAGTTCTTCAGAAGAAGATGCAAATTACGAACCTGAATCCAAGATCGACTCATCCTTATCTACAATAGAAGATGATTCATCAAGGGAAAGCGAAGATAAAGAAATCGTTTCGCCTACCGAAAATGAAGAGGATGAAGGAACTTTTCTGAATTTAAGAAGCAGGCAGATTAAAAGAAAGCTCCGAGCAAATGTAAGCAGATTGGAATCTACCCCATCAAACTATTCAGAAGCAATGAATTGCAGGGATAGTGTCAAATGGAAAGAATCCATCAACGAAGAAATAGAGAATTTGCAGCAACATAAAACTTGGTTGGAAACAGCTTTACCTGATTATGTTAGTCCTCTTACGACACAGTGGATATTCAAAATTAAGAAGGACGCCAAGGGCAGAATAACACGTTATAAGAGTAGACTAGTGGTGAACGGATATTTGCAGCAAAAGGACATTAATTATGAGCGCACTTACTCGCCTACGCCCAGCCTTGCTACGATTAGGATGCTAATGGCATTAGCGGTCCAAAAGAAATTCGATATACATCAGTGTGATGTAACATCAGCATACCTCAACGGAATTATTGATAACGACATTTATATCGAGGTACCTGACGGAGTGGAATTGAAAGATAAAAAATGCAACGGGTTGAAACTGCTTAAATCCATCTACGGTTTGAAGCAAGCCGGAAGAAATTGGCACGAGACTCTTAGAGAGAAGTTGCTAACGAATGGATTTACTGAAGTTAAGTCGGAGCCCTGTTTATTCTTGTTTAATCATGATGATGAAAAATGCATTGTGCTAATTTATGTGGATGACATTCTAATATTGAGTCGCAAAGTCAGCGCTGCTAATGAAATCAAACGTATTTTGGACAAATTATTCAAAATAAAAGATTTAGGACGCATTAGCAGCTATTTAGGCATGGATATAAACTATGACCTGAAAGGTGAAATGTTAACCATTTCACAAGAGAAGTTTATTTGCGATCTTTTGGAAAGACAGCAAATGGATAACTGTAAACCTGTTATCACCCCAATAGTAGAGACATCCCATAAAATTCGAGATGAAGAGGATCTCAATGCGAAAAGACTTAACAAGGTTGATCATCTGAAGTTTAGGAGTATTGTAGGGAGCTTAAATTATCTCTGCAATTGCTCGAGACCGGATTTAACGTATGCAGTCAACAAGTGTGCCGAAAATCTTAATTCCCCGTCGGATGGAGATATGCAGAAAGTAAAACGAATTCTAAGATACCTGCGTGGTACAACTAAAATGAAGATGCTATTCTCCAAAGGAGAGGAGAAAATCTATGCTTACTCCGATGCCAGTTTCGGAGACCGCAAAAACGGAAAATCCACTACGGGATTTGTGATTTTCCTGGGAAACAACGCCATTGCATGGAGAAGCAAGAAGCAAAGTGTCGTCGCCCACTCCACACAGGAGAGTGAACTGATTTCTTGTAATGATTGTGTTCGAGAACTCATCGGGCAAAAACGCACTCTTGGAGAATTAGGATTTGCAAAATTATGCAAAGAAGTGTCGACGCAGTACTGTGACAACCAACCGACAATCCGATTGGTGAAAAACCAGTTTGATATCACTCGAAGCAAGCATATAGCTTTAAAATATTACGCAATCAAGGATTACGTTAAAAGAGACGAGATCGACCTAAAATATGTGCCCAGTCAAGACAATCCGGCAGATATCTTGACCAAGGCTGTGAACGGTACGAGGTTTCAGGAATTAGTGTCAAAACTTAAAGTGCTATGCAGTTAGTGAACTGTTGAGAACAATGTAATGCAATGTTCATTTTTTGTTAGGTACTCCAGTGTAAAATGAGGGGGAGTATTGTGTTTGTGTGAAAGAAAACTTATCTTTCAGTATCTTCCATTT
>JAFIDM010125267.1:0-13702 GCA_023159025.1 Thereuonema tuberculata | reverse complement strand
ATATAGTCTATCTGATATCTACTGTCATCCCTTGGGCATGTCCACGTATATAATGTATATAAGAACTAACAAAACAATACAAAACAATTGAAACCCTGAAAAATACGTGGAAATGAATTTGATAAATGATTTTTTTTTATTTCAGATAATTACAAAAATTATGTAAAAACTCCTACATAATATGAAAGATAGACAAAAAGATAGAGAAGTTTTTTCGATGGAAACTAATTCAGTGTTGCAAATTATGCTACATTGTTTCTGATAGTGCAACGGATGCTCGCAGTTCGTCATCAGACAATAAGAAATGCTTTTGATCAGTTTCTCAAATTATTCAACTGTTTTATAGGGTAAGTGGGATAATTGTAGAGTTTGGTGTTGTGTGGTTACTTTATGAATGATTTTGCACAAATAAAGAATGTTTTTTCTCGATTCTGGGAAAAAAAGAAACTTGGTTGGATTTTTCAGTAACCTATTAGTTCCCACCAAATTGTTCCCATTACTGGATATCCAGTTCCGGGGTTCTTTTTTTTTGTATTTATGTATTTCATATAATTTTTTTTTATTTCTTTTTAAACGGAGTCATTATCTAAAAAAAAGCCAAGAAAGAAATTGGATAAGTCTCGTTGCGAAATGCAATAAAAACGTCTTATGTTTTATACCCGAAAAAGAACTCCCAACAAAAGTATTCTCCCTAAAAGGCCAAAAACAAGTAAGTGGCTTGTCATCCGCAGAAAGGACAGCCTTATTGGCCCGATGAAGAAACTGACTGTATGTGCTGTAACAGTGCCTTTTAGAATGATGTATAACGAGAACGATGGATAACAAGCATAAGTTGCCGCAGCTAACCATGGAGTCAACCCTGTGCTGGAGTCGACTATTATATTATACACTTTGTGTTTGACTTTTGCATGGCTGGGTAATGTGTAAGCTAGTATATTGGTATGATTCTTAAATGTTTTCAAGTTTGGATATCCAAAACTGGGGAAATTCTGACCCCAATTCATTAGGTTCATTTGCCCATCTTTAACATCTCCATCTTTAATACTTTTGTGAGCATCCCAACATTGATTCAAAATAAAGACTTTCCGATAATTCATAAGTTATATATACAGTCTTTATTGAACTTTTTTCTCCCAATAAAATGATATCAATTATTATTTAAAATATTAAAAAGATTATTTAAATTGAATTTTGCAGGTGAGAATTTCGGATTAACCTATCAAAATAAAGTTAATGTTCTCGAAATTTTTGACTTAAATAAATAAATACAGCTTCGAAAATCTCGATAACTGTAAGGGCACTGAATCCTAAAAATAAGCCTAAACTACCACAAATGTTTGCAAACAGAGAACTAGCAGTTAGCTGTGAATACTCTTTGGTTGATAGAAAGATATTGTTGGGAAATTGGTAGATCATAAAGTGAAGTTTGACGCTTTTAATTCGATTAGCATTTCGATGAACACCAAAGATATCTTCTTGACACTTGCGTGGACAATTACACCATTCATTATTAAGAGAATTCTTCAAAACAGAGCGAGCAACCTCCATGGTTCTTAAGAAAGATTCAGGAGTATCACAAGACTTCAGAGATGAGGTTTTCATGAAAGGAAGTCTGAAATAATAAAATAAAAATTAAGAATTGTTGAATATATTTAACATTAAAACGAGCTATTTCAAGAACAATGAGGAAGAATTGATATAAGTTTTAAATTATTTGAAAGCCTTTATTTTGATTAAATGTTGGGAGGCTCTTTTGTATTTTTAGTTTTTTTTTTCTTTGCTTCATAAATCGACAGAACCTTTATCCCACTTATCTGTACAAACCTTTGCGAAAAGCTAGTTGTTTTGAAGAAAACTAAAGTTGTTTAATGAATTTCACTTATCTTTTATATAAAATGATTTACAAGATTTTCATTTTCAATATGGAATAAAGTAATATATCATATGTTTCAGATTTTTCTGCTTTAGAACATATTATTGGACCAGGAAGGTAAAAATTAGGAAGGTTTTAATACTTGGACGTCAGAAAAGTAGAATAGCTTAGAGTGAGTATCACATGACAATAGATTTCATAAATGTTACGTAAATAGGAATCAAACCCATGTTGACATAAACTCTTTCATTACCTGCCCAGATCAACTCCTTTTTTTCTATACTATATGAATAATCATATAAAATATTTGAAATATTTTTTCATCTACAAACTTGATCAATAAGTGAAGTTAGAGAACGCAGATAATCTCCAAAAACAATAAAAAGTAATTCCTTTTATTCCTTTAATAATTAAATACCACATGTAAATCGAAAATGGAAACTACTTTCACTCATTTATATAAAACTTGGGGTCCGGTTTTGCGAAGATATTGTTAGGACCTACATAAAGCAAAAACGAATAAACTTTGAATATAAAAATATAAAATATAAAATATTCGCCAAATATACAAATGAAACAAAATTATGTTTCGGTTTTGAAAAGCCCGTTTCTCTCTTCTTCAAATTGCTGTTTTGTTGTTGGTTTTCCTTCCTTTTATCGATTTTGGCCAACTAGGGACCACGTGACTAGCTCAACCTGACAATGTCAGGGCGAGGCTAGTGAAATTCAAGAAAGGGGGGACGAGAAATATATCCCGTCCAGGATAACCCTGAGATAGTAAGTCCCAGGTGGGAAACGGACGAAACACGGTTTTATTTTTCATGTTTTTTGTTCGCTGCTAGAGAACGATAGGTACTACAGTGATCCAATGTGTCTGTAAACATTCCTAGTACTGTTTCTATGAAATCGTGAAAAGTGTATCAGATTGTTTTAACAGTTTTTAATTATCAAGCAGACAGACAGTTTTTTGGCTCTGTGCTACATACAGGAGTCCAAAACCTAAGCACGACCACAAGTTCTAATGACACTTTGTCACAAAAACAAAATCGACCGAAATAGTCTGTGCAATTTACATACCTGTGGAAATTAGTAGGAACATATAAATTTCTGAATCATGCCCACAGAAGTCAAGTTGTGACACTGAAACGGTTTAAATAGAATTCTGTTTGAATGTATCTTTTGATGTGAAGGAATGAAGTGACGCACGTGAATTTTTCGCTATGTCACTCAACATCATGTAGATGATGCCACGCGTGGAAGACTTATTGGAAAGCTGAAATAACTGGCCGTAGAATAACTAATGGTCAACAAAGTTCAGAATCATTACAGTTTTGTATTCAGGCTCTGAGCAGCGTTTCAAAGCAATAGAATGTATTTCAGACGAATGAGGAGGTCACCGTCGCTATATGACAACACACGAAGACAGATTTGAAGCTATAACAACACAACGTAATCGCCACACCAGGATTACTCAGCCTGCGAGTCTCCTACATTCCATGACAGGAAAGCGGATTCCCAACAAACAGTGACGTCTTCAACATGTCGAGTTATGTCTCCGAAAGCGTGTAATCTGTGTGCCCCTATCCAGAGCTCACCGTAGCTCACATTTGCAGTGGTGTTGACTCTATCGAAATTGGAGCTATCGGAAGTGGGAAAAATATTTTCCTAGTATGAGCTCAAGCTATTTGCGGGAGGCGCCAACAGCGCCCGGGCGAATAGTGTGTGCCGGTTAGTTGTAGATTAGACAAGTTGAGGTATGACGCTCTCCCGGATGTAATATTCAAAATTTTTAAAAATATCTTATCTCACTTAAAATAGGAAACTACCAAATAAATTTATAATGGGTAGATATTATAAGCAGCTAATAAAAGACAAAGGAAAATGTTAGATTTATCATCATATTAATGAAATTACGATTATAATTATGATAAAATCCCTGAGTGACGCCACAAAATTAACAAAATAACGATGTTAACAATTCCTGGCGAATGCCGTTGATTTTATAGATATAAAATAGGAAAGAAGACCGAAGGATAAGCATTGACGAACCGCCCTTTTCTGCGACTCCTGTTTTGACCTCAAAATAATGAATATCTTCAAAATAAACAAAAAAATCCTAAAGAACGACCTTCGATCTCTAATTGTCGATCCTCTCGGACCAAATAAACTTTACCACGCCCACAAGGTGATATATGGCGATACAGTCTCAACGGCGTACAGTAGACCTACCCATAAGATTGATGACTATACCATACTATGCCCTCGCATTGCTAATAGATCTAAACCCGCAGCGATCTATTCGTTTTTGGCCCATAGGTCCAATTTATAGGACCGGAACTACCTAGGTTTAGGGTACTGTACATATGACTAGTCAAGATCTACATATGCATCAAAAATCAGAAAAATTGACTCTTGCGTTTGTCGAAATAATTATGTATTTCACGTATGCGCCACATATCAATTTGTATTTTTTTTTTTTTAATGATTTTTTTCCCCATAAATTTTATAATTTAAGGAATTATGAATTTCATAAATGGAAATCAGGATTCAAAATAATAAATAAGCCAAAAGACAGACAACATTTAGAATGCTTATTTTAATCACCTGCAAGACGTGTTTTGTTCCATTAAAATGTCATAACATTCACTTCGACATTTAGCCACATTTGCTCCAACATCACAAGGTAACTTAGTTCGATTCAAATACTGTCTCTGAAATAAAAAGAAAACCTTATTAATTGCCACTTAATATTTCAGAACTAAAATCCTTTACAGTTTATCCCGGGCTTTTTATATTGTTGCTTTAGCTCACAAGGGAATTGTAAGGAGAATTTAAGTGCAGAATCTCAATAAGAGCATTCAATAGAGGAAGAAAGAAGACATTAGACATTTCATATCAATTGCAAATAAAATACACAAATAACCAAAAATAGTAATTTCTTTACCATCGTAATTGAGGGTTTTATTTAGGGTTTTTTTGTTTGTTTTTTTTCTATTTTTCCTTTTCGATCTTCGAGATCTTTTTGGGTAAGACCTGGTTATACCGGCAAAGGTAGAGTTTATAACTAAGGGAAATTTCGTACAGAGCCAATAGAACGACCTGATATTCTTCTTGGTAAAAAGCATCAGAACACTTACTACAACATCAATTTTCATACAGTCGGTAGTATAATCTTAATCGTCAACCAGTTTCTAGACATTCATTTTTGAGAGTTTGGAAATAAGTTTAGGAGTTCATCCTGAAGCGTTCATCAAAATTTAAAGAAAATCTAATCCCAGCTTTTGAATAATAGCCTTGATATATTTCACGCACAGCTATGTGTGAAAATTCTCTAAACAGATTATCCATAGGGGTCACCTTTAAAGTAGTAGAAACAATGGAAATGAAATCTTTCTTGTTATCTCTTTCATTGATGGTGCATTATCATTAGATAACTAATTGCAAAATCTTAAATAAACCTACCCTCCTTACATGAACAGACCATATGCCTAAATGGCCAGGATGCATTGGAATTCCTAAGTTAGGATCCAATGTACGTGGATCATCCTCTGAATTGTGTAAGGTAACCTATTTAGAAAGTGGAATCAGAATAAAATATATGTAAATTAAATATATGTAAATACGCGTTTTGTTTTTTTAGGACGCTAATTGGTTCAAATAAGTTATGTATTTGTGAATAACAAATTACTCTTAAACCCCATATTCCTTTATTCCTTATTAAAAAGATGCTGTTTGATATGGAATACTTCATATTTAATTTTTTATTTAAATTTATTTTCAATAGTTTTCAAAGAATTAAATAGCTGAAAGCTAATTATACATTTCAATTTTCAAATTCGTTAACATTTCCAAGCAATAGTTGGAAATTTATTCTTCAGATTGAAAATTGCATTTGAACAAATATACTTAATATTAAAAATTTTCACGGCAAATATTATGAAATGACTGGAACGGATTCTCACAAAAAACCTTGGAACCTATCTCAGCTGTGAAGTTAGAGTAGATGTAGAAGAAAGATTCAAATACAGTCAAACTTGGATAATTCGAACTTGTTTAATTCGAAATTTTGGATAATTAGAATTATTTGCTCGGTCGCTAGAATTCTGTAATAAAATAATGTTATAAAACCGTAAATAATTCAAATTTAACTTATTCGAATTTTTGTTTCTGAAGAAACTGAAACTAGAAATTGTTTCTGAGATTTTTCTCAGCTAAGATGCAATATTTATTTTAACAGTTTTTCTAAGGAAAACAAAATCGAGGGTAGGAATGTCACTATGTGGGGATTTCCGACAATTTTTCTGTCCACCCTCTAGAGAAGCTCGTATCTAGTGCGTTAGAAGCTATGGTGCAAACACATGAACTTCGACGCTTTTTTGAAGATCGGTAATTTTGTAGATTCTATTTTTGAATCAATTGATAGGTTGGAATCATATGCTATGACTCAAAGATTGCATTCAATGAAGCAATTAAAAATATTTTCCTTTTTTTTTTCAAAGTGATGAGTAATAAAGCTAGTAAAAAATATTTGATTTAATGAAAAAAAAAAAATGTAGCAGTATTCTTAAATAAAGTTTATGGGTTAAATCTTTGATCTTGGAGTAAATCTTTTTTATGTATCTCTTCTGTTTGAGAAAATATAGGTAATTCGAATTTTTGAATATTTCGAACTTTTTCTCTGGTCGTTTCAACTTCGAATTATCCAAGTTTGACTGTATATATCTGTTATTATTCTATTATAGTATCTGGTAACTATTTACTTTTGAAACTCATCACTTTATACATTTCTAGTATTGGTTAAGAACTCACCTTCAGTCTTTAATGATAGAAGAGACGATTTGATTCAACAATCGAAGGAAACAAAACTTATAAATTACAGGAAAAGATAAAGGGTTATATAGACATAATTTGAAAGTCAGTAGGACCCACTTATGCCTAAGTGTACTTGGTTAAACCAACTTACATGAACAGGGAAATCTGCTTGTGATTCCGGTAAATACGTTAACTGGCAAAGAAGTGTTGCTGGTCCACGATATCTAGCTAGATTTACTGCAGATAATAAATACAAATGTCATTAACAAAAGAAAAAAAATCAAACTCCTAATGAATAACATTTAAGAGCATTTCCTCTTCAACCACACAATGAAATTTTACTGACGAAGTCTAAAAATACTTAAGTTCAAATAATTGATTACTGTTATTCAGTATAAAAATATAATGCTTCTGCAATAGTTTAGCAAAGTTTAAAATAATATAAGGAATTATAAAAAATTAAAATGTTTCATTTAGTTTAGATAGTTTAACGTACATAGTATACACAGTATACAGCACACAGGACGCAAAGGGAATAACATTGAAATGGTGAGGAAAAAAACAGGTGCATGTAGTGAATTTGCAGAGTGAGAATAGACTCACGAACATGCTACTTCGGGAGTGATAATTAGATGGAATATTGAAGGTTTTTCTCTTATCAGGACTTGCATTGAGCATTCATCAATTAAGTCTTTAAACGGTTATTTTCAGATGATGTAGCTAGTTACAACGTTCCGGAGTTATATATTCTAAAAAATTAGGGTCATTGCTACTCCATTTATAGACTTCAATCTGACAATTCGCTAATAGATAAACTAATTAATGTTTAGATCAACAGCAAATTTTAAAGATTCGATACCAGGAATTATTTCGGTACCAGAAAGCAAAGGTTCGGTACCAGGAAGTACAAGGAAGTACGTCCTTGTACACCTCATCACGAAGAGGGATGGCGACATATTGCCGCAATCAACCTATTCTTCAATGAGTCGATACAACATACCCAAATATCAAGATGATGTGAATTACTAAACCCGGACTTCAGTGTTCAATTTGTCTTCAACTGGTGTTGAATCAGATGAGTTGTGCCACAGTGTATGTTGATATAATCTATCATCTGTTCGGATGAGAATTTGCCAGTACTTTTGTCAGATGTTGGCAATGAAAACTAATTTGTGTAACAGGAATTATGTTATGAGATCGACTACATTTCTTGAAGTTTAGGACCAGGATATACTAATTTATTTAGTTTATAAAAATTACTGGAGACACACAATGCGTATTTAAAAAGGATTTTATGTGAAAAGAAATAAAAATTAAACAGTTCCTGTACAGTTTCAGGGAATCATATCTCGATCATCAGCAAGATGATGAGATCTTGCTGATGATGGGTAGCTATGATTCCCTGAAACTCTACAGGAATTTTTTTTAAATATTTTAATTTTTATTTATTTTCTTAACTAAGATTTTAACATAAAATCTTTTTTAATTATGCATTGTGTGTCTCCAGTAATTTTTATAAACTTCTTATCAACCCACACGTTAATAAGTTTTTTTAACTGATTTATTTAAAGAGATCCCAATGGTTGTCTCATAAGAGGCATCAAGCACTATATGCAACTTTTTGGTCGAGCTCTATTATGTATCTATTCTAATAAATATCAGATGAAGGTTGCGTATTCATGCATGAAACCTATGTATCTGAATTTAATTGAATATTACACTAGAACCGCTTTTACAAATTCAAAAGTTGCAATAAGTCTTAGACGATATGAGTCACCTAATCACGGATGCCTCAAGTCACAATGGCACAATATATCGGCCATTCAGTTTACGATTGGTAAATTTTTGGTGTAACTGTTTACACAATTCGTCTTCAGAAATCGAAACAGAAGCCACTGTACCTTCCATATCTTCCATTGTGCAGTAAGTAAGACCATCATAAAAACTGTAAAAACCGAAGATCATAAATCTCATGGAACACTTCCGCCCTTTCATTAGATCGATATGTGAAGTTGCATCGAACCTACCGTGGGCTAGCGCTAATGCCTAAAATATAATGCCTAACATAATCCACTATGTTATTTCGATTCGAAACAAAGACTATCAAAATCACTCGGAGTTAACGTAAGGAAGTTACTTTACTTAGGTGACCGCATGCTGATTGAGATCAATTACTTCGGGTAGGTCAAGGCGCCCTCCGCAGAAGGTAGTGATGAAGGAGTCCTGTAGAACAATATCAATGAGCGCGAGTACAGATACCTTCCGGATCCCCGTGCCACGGATGCGAATCATTGTCGTTCCTAACATTATAAGGCAGCATTCATCCACAGGGCCTTTCACCAAATTGTTTGTTTAGGATAAAAGAGATAAAAAAGTACCAAGTCAGAATAAATCACCAGTTTACAAAGCTTTTAGCATCGGCGCATACAGCAACTTATTTGTGCATTTGTTTAAGTGCTATGTAGATAGCACTGTGAGAAGTTGTGACTTCACTATTCGGTCTAAATAAGATGTTGAAAGAACACAACATCTTGTTATCTAACTCTGATACTAACGACTTTTAATGAAACTTATCAATAGAAGAGATGGAATTATAACGGAACTCGGAAGACAGACATCATAAAGGACGATAGGAGAGGTAGATAGATATCATAAAACGATTGCCAGTTCAGAATGTTACCATGGAACTTCGGCAGATCCAGCTGCGGGTGCCTATGTTTTACGATTTTGATTTCCATGTACACTTTGGTGGGAACGATAGTCGCACCCTTTGCCTTCTCCGCCACACAAATCGAAAGCTGTCAGATGACTCGATACTTTCACCATCTCGACTAACCAACTTAAAGAAATGTTGTATTTGTCAATGGTACCAAAAGTGGACACTTAATTTTAATCTAAAAGAATGAAATGTGAAGCGGAAATACTTAAGCGATTTCCAAGTTGTAGCACAATTGTTTTTCTTGAGCTTGATCGAATCACTTACATTAGTCAGATCACTGCGTGATTGAAATCCACAGAAATTGCTCCAACTCTGTAATTCAGGCAGAAGCAGGCCGATTCCACATCGATATCTCTCCAATTGAAATAAAGGAAATTGTTGAAATTTAAGTGTTAATTATCTGACTCAACTTAATTATCTGACTACACTTTCGGAAGGCTTCTTCATTACGGCATGTTAGATCTCGAATGGTTTTTTTAAGACCTTTTTATTCACACTTATGTTTAGTTTAGTTTGAGGTGTTTGAAGCGCCAGAAGTTGATATAAATTAGGCATAATTTGTGACGTTCCTGTGTGCTACGGAACTTCAAAAGGCTTCATGATTCATGCATTTAATTTTAACAAGAGCACAGCAATGCTGTTAACACTTGTTGAGCGCGCTTTACTCCTGAAGCTTTATTATCAGTTGCATTCGAATGCCGTTAATCAGAAAAGGTCGAGAACCACTGGCGAGAACAAATTTACGATATATGTTTCGAAAAATTCAGACAACTCATGTCGTTATTGCGAAACCAAGCGTTAACTATTCCTGCAGCAGCATTGCGTCCTAAACAAAGTAATTTTCATTCAAGATGAAGCTACACTGCACACACTACGTAATAATGTAAAAAAACTCATTAATATTAGATATAAAATTTATAATGAATCAATGATTTCTACTGAAATCGTTTTTATGCAATCTAATGACAAAAATTTAAAAAAAAATGAAAATGAAAATTTCTTGCCCACGCTAGGGCGCCATGTTTGAACATTAAAATAAATTCTACAGAATAATGAAAATCCAAAATTCGTCTTTCTTATAAATATAAATAATTCATAATAACCTCTTCTTCCTTAACAACATCATTTAATTCTCAATATTTCAATTCCTTTAGCAGGAATCTTCTTCACAGAAAACTACAGAAAAATGTAGAGAAACCTAACATTTTCTCTAACATTTAAAAAACAGAATTCTAAGCATAAACAATCATGGTACAAACTTTCTTGAATAAGAATAAACTCATACAACATCTAACAAAATAAATTCATACAACATCTAACAATCACAGACTTTCTTTAACAACAAAATAAATGATGAAATATTGAGAATTAAATGATGTTGTTAAGGAAGAAGAGGTTATTATGAATTATTTATATTTAAATTCTACAGAAACTTATGGTATATTACTATGTTTAAAATCCAATACCTATCTCAATGGTGATACATTTTCCATTGAAAGTCAAATGCTCAGTATAAGTAATATTAAACTTCTCTTCTTGTTCTCGCATTTTTGTAAAAGATGTACACTAAAAAAAATAAAAAATATACGTTAACGCTCAAAAACTACAACTAATATTTGAAACTTAATATTATAATGATAGATAAATTATTCGGATTATTTTGATCGACGAAATCACCAAAACAATAATCTCCGAAAAGCCTAGTTACCACGATGCAAAATTACAATTTTTACAGAAATACTTCAAACATACACCAAAGTTTATATTATTAATGAGCTGGTAATTTTTAAACAGTAAAAAAATTTCATTTCTTGCGTCACAGCATAAGCAACAGACGATCAGATGTAATAAGTCTATTTTTACATTCAGAAGAATCTTTATTCCGATTCATGATTTTCAGCAAGACCAACATTGGGAATAATTAGAGTAATGGCAACTTATTAAGTAAAATACACATCGGTGGTACTGCATGGTAGTAAGTGCTCCATCAGTCACTGAATCAAATTAATATAAGCATCTAATTTTATATGTCTGGGAACGCCTAGTGCGTCTATTGATTATAAAAATTTCATCATTTGCATATCCAACCGAAGGAAAGGAGTTTAGCAACTCTCGCTATATTTTATATGGGTGAGTCTTTTTTTTTAATAGAATTTAAAAAAAAAAAAGTCTCATATTTTTGAAATATAATATACGGGTCATAAAATTTAGGGGATATTGCAAAATGAATATGATGCATCCAAAAAACGGAGCCATCTGAGTTTATTTAGTACAGAACATCACGAGAGAAGCAAATGACAGGAAAGTGGAAGTTGTCTGAATATACAAATGAGGTGCAGAATCCATATATCGTGATTGAGCAGGATGTGACACATTGATAGGGTTAACATTCGCATGTCAAACGTGAAAAATATGTTGCACATTGAATATTCAGCGAATGGTCATCTGAGACTTCTACAACACATTGACAAAAATAATGGAGAGGATCAAATTGTCCATCAGTTCGTGTGGGATTCGTGGCCACTCGCGCACCATAGCCTCTTGCAGCTCAGGAGGGTTATGGGAGGTGATTGTGAATGACAACACGGCTTCCTAGCGCATCCCAAGCGTGTTCGATGTTATGGAGAACATGAAGGTCTTGTGGAGAACATGAAGGCCAGTCCATGTGCTCTATTCCTGCCTCTTGCAGCATGTTGTTGACGAGATGCGTCGGTGAGGACGTGCATTAGCGTCCATAAAAAGAAATTTGGCCCCAACTTCTCCCACTATAGGCTGCAGAATTTCATCCCGATATCTTACACCATTCACCGTTTCATTTCTAACATGGAGGTCGGTACAACCACCAATGCTGATGCCCGCCCACGCTATGATTCCACCTCCATCAAACGAATGTCTTACTTGCACGACACGTGGATTTTTCCCGTGTTCGACGATCACGCCAGATCAGGCCAGAACGAAGGTTAGCCTGCATGCTGAATCATGACTCGTCACTGAAAAGAACCGTGAACCACTCTTAACAGCTCCAAGGAAATCCATTTCAGCCCATCTTCTGAGGGTTTGGCGATGTTCAGCAGTTAACGGAATGCATACCATTGTTTGCCAGGCGTACACTCCATCGTGACGGAATCGATTTTGCACTGTCTGAGTACCCACCTGTCGTCCAGCAGCAGCAAACTGTTCCCGGAGCTCAGTCGTATTAGTTCATCGGATCCATCGTGTTTTTAACGTCAAGTAGCGTTCATCTCTTACGGTGGCGGCAGTGGGAGGCCCTTCCCTGGTCGGCTTCGTACTGTGCCAGTCTCTCTGAAGTGATTCTAGAGTCTACTAATCACGCTTTTGGAAGTTCCAACGGCTGCCACTTCAGATCGGGTAAATCACGTTGCAGGTGCATTTTCAGGTGACACTCAACGATTCTGCCACTTCTTGTTAACGCAGCAGTGCGAGCCTCTTTATACAGAGTTGGTAGGGCAAACATGCAAATTAATGTTTTGCATCACATTTGCTTATTCAGACAACTTTCATTTCCGTGTCAATTCTGTAATGATATTCTTCAATAAATAAACTCAAGTCCCTCCTTTTTTCGGTGTATAACATTAACTTCGCAATATATCCTAAATTTTATGACCAGTCTATATAAGAATTTTCATTTATAATATACTAATAAGTAAATAAAGTCTTTCTGAAACTTATTAAATCGAATCATAATGAGGAAAGATTTACTTTAAAAAAATAAAAAAATCACTTACATAAACGTTGACATCTACAAGGTTCTTTAAACTCACACCAGATTCATTCCAGAAATTGAGTAGTTTGTTGTTTGGAAACATTATTAAATCAGATGCTGGAATTGATGCTGGATTGGTGGTAGTATTGAATTCCCACACATATTCTTCTCTTAGATTGTTAATGTATTCCGAATACTCGAAAGGTAAATAGGGACAAATAGTGGTCGTAGGGAATTTGATGGATTCATTCTTTTCAATGACCATTCGTACATTCGGTTCACCATACAGATAATCTTGGATAGAACTATTGATCTGAGAACCACAAACTAAAGCTGCAATAACTATGCTAATCGACCACATTATTTTCCTTTTTATGCTGACATGTTTATTTGTGAGTCTATCACAACCAACGATACCTATTCCAATTCTTTCTTGCCAAGGGATGTCTTTGATATTGATACTCTGGGTCTGAGACTTCATCAATCGTCGATTTCTTCTAGTGATACGATTCAGCCAGAAAGTTCCTTTTTCCCAACTTATGTTTCTTGTTTTCTTCTGAATTAAAGATATCTA
>JAFIDM010125266.1:0-13703 GCA_023159025.1 Thereuonema tuberculata | reverse complement strand
TTTTTTGTAGCATTTTGTTTGTCTAAAATCTACATTTTATCCATTTGGATGACCAATCTATCACTTTGGTCACAAAATTGGAAAAGCTTACAACAGAATGACAGACAGAATAACGTTTCTATAATATATAATTGGTTTTATATTTTGTTCTAATTTAAATTGAAAGAATACGTTTTAAAGTCAATTCTAAATTTAATTGTCAAATATTTACAAATAAGAATTAATTACTCATCAAGTTAAAAAATTCATTCATAATAATGTTATGAATTAACAATAGTAAATATTTTCTGAAATATACTTTTGATAATTTACAGTTGAGGTTCATGTTTTCTTTTATATCATGTATCTTCAATTACTTAACTTTTTCTGTTGATTATTTTCTTCTACGTATTTCTTATTGATGATTTTTCTTTTCAAATAGGCTTAAATGTTCCAGTGCCTGACTTTATGAAACCTTCCAACCGAAAGAAACCAGTGATTCCTGTCTATTCGAATGATGTTAGTGATTCCAGTACCTCCGATGAAGAATGGACCCCTCGACCCAAGCCAAAAAACCTGTTTGGAAAGCCAAGTAACGACATTGCATTACTCATTTAAGAATAGATACAGACAATTTAAAAAAAAAAAAATCTTTCTTTACTATTTATTTCTGTTCATTGTTTGATTATAATGTTATATCAATATTTTTAGAGACAAAGACACCGATGCACAAATTGCAGATAAAAAACTTATGACATATTAAAAATACAGAGACTAGCGACCGGTTTCGGTTCCTTGACGAACCTTTAACTAGTGAATTCAAAATACAATAAGCACGCATTTTATACAGAAAGCGGAAAAGCTAATATGAACATGCGACGTAGAAGAATCGAAGGTAATGACTAGTGATGAAACGAATGAAGAAACCAATGAAGGACATTCCTCAGGTCTAGGACGAGGAAGGCAGGTGTGACGAAGATGACATAAGAGGAAATGAAGTAAAAGAAATAGTGTAGCCGTTGACGAAGAACAGGCATCAGGAGCAGACGACATCAGATGATCAGGAACCGAATGGAACACTGGCATAAATCTATTAAGGAAAATAAAAGGATAAGGGGAAAAGCT
This sequence comes from Thereuonema tuberculata, assembly GCA_023159025.1. Taxonomy (NCBI): domain Eukaryota; kingdom Metazoa; phylum Arthropoda; class Chilopoda; order Scutigeromorpha; family Scutigeridae; genus Thereuonema; species Thereuonema tuberculata. The sequence continues at coordinate 12,599 of JAFIDM010125266.1, read as the reverse complement.
CGCAGTGAAATAAAATTTACTTATTATTATGGAAACCATACTGTTCAATGCTCTGCACAGAAATACAGTCATTGTAACAATGTGGATCCATAAAGATATGAATTGACTCTTTGGAGTTACGCAACAAATGGTTTTGTTCAAAACAAAGAATAATCCTCTTTGAAAATAGCCTCTATATTCTCAATATGTCGTAATTTTCTTTAACTGCAATTTGTGCGTCGGTGTCTTCGTCTCTATATTATTTTGCATACGTTAAATTATTTGGATATCAATATTTTTGTCTTTAATATTAAACAATCCAATATCATTCAGCGGAGTTTTTTTAGTGATATTTATATAAGGTGAATATTCTAGGAGATCAATAAATTAGTCATTCCAAGAAACAAAGTTGGTAAGAGCATATTTCCAAATGGTTTTCGAGATAGAGCTATTTGAATGTGAAGTTGCAAAATAATTGATAAGAAAGACATCACGTTCTAATTTTATTATTTTTTATTGAAGTGACTGATTATCTAAGTTTATGGTATATTTCATTTCTGACAAAAATTCAAAAATTCTATCATCAATATCAGTGTACAACGGGTGAGAACGTGGCGTGTTGCTTGTCTTAGTGAAATCTTAACATTCCTTTCAGCGTCGCTAACAGCCATAAATACTATACATTCTAACAGCTCTATCTGGACAGATTTTTATACATTTCTTTCTTAGAATTATTGACACTATTACGACTCAGAATATCGACCTTTCATCCCTGTTTTTCTCTGTATAGATTTACATTCTCTTAGCATTATCTGGTGATCATTAAAAGGAGATAATACTTCAGCCTACTATCCTAATCCATCATTGCAAATCTGAACTCTATAATAATATTTAAATTATGAATTATTAGATAAATAAAAAAAAATACATTATGGTTTGTGAAAAATGCAATTCCATAAAGGTATGATGTTGAAACATATAGGATATGATTAGAATTATCGGAACTGTCGTGGTAGGGATGTAAATAGATGGTTATGTAGGAGGCACACAAGCACTGCATCGTGGACAGCGAGCTGTAAAGGTATCTGCAGGATTCACTATATCGACGACGCAGGGCGCAAATATCGTCAAACGACAGAGTTTGAACGTGAACGAATGATTGGTCTGTGAGAAGGTGGAGTTTCGTACCCCGATATTGCTGCTCATACGGGACGTAACGCCACGACATTAATCCGCGTGTAGAAGCAAAGGACCGTAGAGAACCGGGTAAATACGACCTGCGTTCACTTAAAGATCTTCTGGTCTCCCCAATATAGAACTAGTTAAATCCAGAGCACTGTTTCGAATAAACAACCCCTTTCTTCCATCTGTTTTCATTGAATCCAAATGTATAGTCCTCCTTACGGCCATACTGATAATGTTCATCTTGAAAGTTATACGACAAAAGGAATTATAATTTAGAGTAATATCCGAATACGTCTTTTTCCAGAAGACTTCCTTTTGGAAGAAAGTGCTCATGACCGTCACTTTAGTGTCCAAAAAAATGTTATTGCTCTTTCTTGGTCTTGTTGAATGTAGCAGTACGGATACCATCAAAAGTGTTAGATGTTCTTGAGATACTATTGTGGTCAACAGAAAGCCATCCACAAATCGAAAATACAGAGCTACTTGTAATTTTTCTTCATCCAAAATTGTGAAAACCGAGTTTTCTATGAATATCATTGACCACTCAGCCACCAAAAGTTTTGGCACAAGAAAAGTCCCACTTTAATGTAAGGAATTGTAGTAAATCATTATTTATTTATAAGAAATAAATAAATATAATTATTATTTTAGAAAGGCTTTTATTGTATTTAAAATAAGTGGAACAATTAATATTTACATATTAGAATATAATTATGACGTCAGAGACTTATTGCATAAAAGAGGGGAGCTAGCCTCAATCTGGGTCTATCGTCTATCGGTCATCCGCCGTTATCATCTTTAGTTCGAGAGTTTCCTCGTTAGCATTAACGAAGTCGAGTGGACGTCGCAGTATTAATCAGTTTCTAGTAACGTTGCGAGCTAAGAGAGGTCGTACCTATCGACCTGCGTAGGAGTGACGTAGGATTCGTCAGCGAGCGGCGAACGTCATTACTTCGTTGGCACCGACTGCAGCGGGAGGTTTGAAATGGTCTGGCGGTGGATTCGTCGCGACGGGAAAATTTGGCTTACCTCGAGCAGCGTAGAATTATTGCAACGCACGCAAATTACTGTGAGTAATGAACTTTATTTATTCGTTATCCATTGAGGGATGTGGAAAGAAGAATTCAACTTACTAGATATCAAGCGGAGAAATTAGCGAATAATATCACATGTTCACGAGAAATAGTGGAACTGTGAAAGGTAATTTATTATTAGCGGCAAGTTAATTATATTGGCAGAACTGAATATAGCTGTGAATAAATATTAGACATAATAGTGAAGCGATAAAAGTTAATGGAACTGAATCGCGAGGATTAGGCAAATGAGGAAATTTGTTTATAATAAGAAGGCTCGAATTATAGTGAACAATTAGTGATTATTGTAGGAGATAATTTATAGGAGATCTTAATTATCTAACGAAGACAAATTAAAGATAATTTGGAAAGGAACTTTAAATTATTCTAACTTAAGAAATCAGTGACGTCATGATGTGTGACGTAAGCAAATTTAATAACTAAGGGAAAACAATCACATTAGATTCACACGGGTGAAAAGTCATAGCATTAAAGTGAATGATATCCACATGCGGGAAAAGCCAGTCGTGTAGATTCACATAGGTGAAAAGTCACATAAGGGCATTTAGCATTAATACAAGTGAAATAGGAAACATTATTGAGTTAAGTCATACAAGTTTAAAGGTGGGCCATTATAAAGTGCAATACGGAAAATAGTGATTGCGAAGACTTGTGGAACTGTTTCCTGAACTTGAAAGAACTATTATCAATATGAATTATTATTATAATGCGATGATTTCTATATATGAAATCTTAGCATTTGTTAGTCCTGCTCTGCTAAACCAGTAAATGGGATTTTGTATAAGTTTAAGCTATTTACAATTATTTTCAATTTCAGACAAATTGATTAACCACTATCAATTGGTTGAATAATTTAATCATAAATAATTAAAAGCTTAACTATATCAATTGTGGAAGTTTACTTCCTACATTTATTCCATTAAAATCCCACAGGAATCCGTATTAATTCCATCAACAGACCATTGTATTAACGACTGTGTATCTAAATAATCTCTGTCAATATGGTTTACGAAAAAATTTAAATGATTTTCAGTTATTAACACCCAAATAACAAGGTATGTTTCTCCTCGCAGTCTTCAATCTTTAAAAATTTCGCTTAATATTTACAAACTTCCGTATGCTTGGTATTTGTGTACAAAATATGTGGTTTTCGTTAATAGTGTTTACGATCGCCTCCAAGATCGCAGTGTTGGCCGGTTATTGATTTTCTTTTAATTTTTGTATCATTTTGGCAGTTGATTCCTTTGAAGAATGTTTCCCATTGTTGACCTCGCTTTTAAAAGAGTCTGAGGTTGTTAGGAAGATTCATTCACTGAAGATGAACAGTTAACGGGAGGAAACTAGTTTCAACTTTTTTAATTGTAAATAGTTTTAATTTTAACTCAGTGTGTTGGCTATTTTAAGAGTTTTAACAACTTTCATCGCACAAGTTATTAATTACATCAAATTGAATTAGATAGCACACTTTTAAGTTTGAGAAATATTCTCATTAAAGATAGGTAGGCCTAAGTTGTTTAAATGGTTCGTTTTAATCTGAATTAAATAGTGATTTGATTTAATATAAAACTATTTTGGCGCAAATCTGTAAATAACTTTAAAAAGAAATCTTACTACATAGAAGTGAAACTGTTTCGGTGGTTAATAGCAAGTTTACTTTTTATTTCTAATATAACTTGCTAATTTAGAAGTCGCATATTCTAATATCACGAAGTTATTTTAAACTTTCATTTTTATTATTTTCAGTGACACGTATTCCAATTAAAGTTAAATCAACAACATTAAAGAAAACTTTGGAGAATGAAAATAACCCACAGATATCTCGACATAGAAGAATTAAATCAATTGAAAACACAGGTAAATAGAGTTAGTTTATCATTTTGTTATAATACTGAATTATTACTTATAAGTTTATATTTACCATGATTCACTATTTAATTCTATAAATTAATAAACTATTTTTTGATTTGTGTTTGAAGCGTCTACAAGCACTGAACCCAGATATCCTCAGAGGAAAAAATCCAACATCAACTTCCGGCTTCCAGAATCCTTTGAAGACGACAGTTATATTTGTAAGAACATCACTGTTAAGACAAATGTCGATTTTATATTTAGGAAAAAAAATAGCAGTTTTAAGATTATTATTAGTAGTTGTAGTAGTATAAATTCCAATATGTGAGAGCAAGGGTTTACTAAAGTGACAACCTAGAACAGCTGTTTCATGCTCTTTGGAGGTCGTCAGTAGTTACAGTAAACAGCGAGGTCTTAATTCAGAGGATAATATGAGTCATCTTGGAAATCAATTGGAAGCATCTGAAAGTGAAGCATCTTTTTTTTTGGTGAATTTATTGTTGCTTGTTTTAGATTCAGAAGCTCCAATTGATTACCACGATTATTATTAAGGGTATAATTATTATTATTATTATTATTATTATTATTATTATTATTATTATTATGTTTGTATGTTTCAAACCTTGGGTTTCCCAAGCAAAAACAATATGGCGGGTCAAGGACCAAAGCACATACTGCCATGTGTAAAGACGTGTGCAAGAATGATTAGGGATGTGTGGTTGTCTCCATAAATTTCCTAACTATGCATATAGTGTTGTGTACCTCAGCCTTCTGCAGCTGTGCATAAGTGTTTTTGTGAAGTCCTAGTGTGCTGAGACTGTGGTGCAATGTGTGAGGCACCAGACCAGTGGCAGACAGAACGATGGGTACAACACGTACTCAATCCTGCCTCCACTGCTTCTGGAGCTCGTGTGCTAGATCAGTGTATTTACTGATCTTGTCTGCGTGAGTTTTCTGCATGTTCTTGCTGATAGGCACTGCAATATCAATGAGATAGGTCTGTTTGTTGACCTTATCAACAAGTGTGATGTCAGGTCTGTTGTGATGTATGGTTTTGTCTGTGTGAATGGAGCGGTCCCAGTATAGTTTATATGAGGGTGACTAATACACTTTGTGGTATGTACTTGTAGTACGGGACCGTGCTCTTAATAAGTGAATGTTTGTGTGCTAGTTGTTGATGAACGATCGATGCTACCTGATTGTGTCGGTGGAGGTAGTCTGTTTGAGAGAGAAGGGGACAGCCTGATATCACGTGGTCGATCGTCTCACGCATAGTGTGGCATTTCCTGCATTTGTCGTCATTTGTGTTTGCATCATGTAGTATGTGTTTCTTGTAGTTGCGTGTGGAGATGACTTGATCCTGTATTGCGATCATGAACCCTTCGGTCTCCCCAAACAGCTCACCACTCGTCAGCCATCTGTTCGACGCTTCCATGTCGACATGAGGCTGGCTGAGTTCGTGATGATGTCTGCCGAGGAGTTCCTTACGAGCCCATGATTCACGCAGCTGCTGAGTGTGGGTGTCAGGGGGGGTAAGTGTTGGAGAAGAGTTTTCGAGCTTCAGGGGTGTGAGGTGTGTGTCAGCCATGACAATGGCTGAGTGGAGTGAGGAGTCTTCTGCTCTTTGGTGGAAATGTTCCCTAAGTGTATGTACTTGTTTTTCGTGTAGGGTGATGAGGTTGATGAGTCCTCGGCCTCCCTCCTTGCGGGGAAGAGTCATCCTTTCCGTAGCGGACTTGGGGTGGTGCATGTTGTGTTTAGTGAATGTAGTTCGTGTTGCGCGTTGTAGCGCTTCGAGTTCGGTGTTTGTCCATGGAATTATGCCGAACGAATATGTTAGTGTGGGAACGGCAAAAGTTTTGATAGCTTTAATTTTATTTCTGGCATTGAGTTGTGTTTTGAGGATTTTCTGAACTCGAGCAAGTTATGTGTTCTTCAGTGCATTTTTGATGTTTGCGTTGTCAATGACGCGCGCTTGCTGGAAGCCCAGGTACTTGTAGGTCTCTCCCTCTTCCATGGATTGGATGGCCGAACCATTGTCCAATTGAAAACCCTCCAAATTCGAAGTCTTCCCACGTTTTATGTGTAACTTGCGGCATTTGTCAATTCCAAATTCCATCCCAATGTCTTTGGTGAACTGTGTGGTAGCTTGTAGTAAATTAGTAAGTTGTGCATTGTTTGTGGCATAGAGTTTAATGTCATCCATGTAGAGTAAGTGTGTGATTTTATATGGTGTCACAGTGCCTGTGGTAAGCCTATAACCGTGTTTTATGTTATCTATTATATGGCTCAGTGAATTCAAGGCGAGGCAGAACCAAAGAGGACTCAAGGAGTCTCCCTGGAAAATACCTCTCCTTATGGGAATGGGATCTGTAGTGATGGAGGTGTTGGAGGTGCGTAGGTGTAATGTTGTGTTCCAACTCTTCATCGTGGCAGGTAAGAATGCCGTGATCTATGGGGGTATTTTGTAGATATGAAGAGTGTATAGGAGCCAGGAATGAGGGACAGAATCAAATGCCTTCTTGTAATCGATGTATGCGATATGTAAACTCCTATTCTTCGAGCGTGCCTGGCGCAGGATTACAGAGTCAATAAGGAGTTGCTCCTTACAACCCTGGGAATTCCTGCGACAGCCCTTCTGCTGTTCGGAAAGAATGTTATATGTTTCGATGTGTGTGTAGATCTTGTCTGCGAGGCATGAGGTTAGGAGTTTGTGTGGGGAGGCAAGTGATTGGGCGGTAGCTTGCAGGGTGCGCTGTTTCAGTGTTCTTGCTCTGTAGGTATGTGACACCCTGTGTGAGGAAACGAGGCATATGTTCTGGGTGTTGGATTATGTCAGTGAGTGTAAGCGCTAGTTTTCCATGCAGGGACGTGAACCTCTTGATCCAGAAGTTCTGGACGCCGTCTGCACCAGGAGCCTTCCAGTTGTGTGCATGTTTTAGTGCTGTCTGTATGTCTGCGAGAGTAATCTCATGGAAGGATATGAAGGGTAAGTGTTCAGTGAGTTGCTGTTCCTCTGTGATCCATGGTGCTTATCATTGTGGGGGATAGGGTTTGACCACAGAGACGACCAGTATTCATGTAAAGCCTCGCTGTTGGGAGTGTTTGTGTTAGTTGAAGTAGAGGAAGATGTAAGGGATCTGTAGAATTATTCTCATTGTATTGGAAAGTATTGTTCTGTTGCTTGCGCAGAGTGCTCTGTTTGTATCTTTGTAATCTTTTTGCAAGTGCACTGAGTTTTTGTTTTGGTGTGTCGAGATGTTCCTGAACCTGGTTTTGATGATTTGAATGTGAAGGGCGAGTATTTATGTGCTTGAATATTTTTCTAACCTGGGACATAAGTTTCTTTGTTTTGTTTCCTGCACAGTATTGTGTGAGCCTGGCTATGTCTCCTCTAAGGTCGCTGATGCGGCCTTATTATTATTATTATTATTATTATTATTATTGTTTGTATGTTTCAAACCTTGGGTTTCCCCAGCAAAAACAATATGGCGGGTCAAGGACCAAAGCACATACTGCCAAGTGTAAAGATGTGTGCAAGAATGATTAGGGATGTGTGCTTGTGTCCATAAATTTCCTAACTATTCTTGTAGTGTTGAGTACCACAGCCTTCTGCAGTTGTGCATAAGTGATTTTGTGAAGTCCTACTGTGCTGAGACTGTGGTGCAATATGTGAGGAACCAGACCAGTGGCAGACAGAACGATGGGTACAACACGTACTCGATCCTGCCTCCACTGCTTCTGGAGCTCGTGTGCTAGATCAGTGTATTTACCGATCTTGTCTGCGTGAGTTTTCTTGCTGATAGGCACTGCAATATCAATTAGATAGGTCTGTTTGTTGACCTTATCAACAAGTGTGATGTCTGGTCTGTTGTGATGTATGGTTTTGTCTGTGTGAATGGGGCGGTCTCAGTATAGTTTATATGAGGGTGACTCTAATACGCTTTATGGTATGTACTTGTAGTACGGGACCGTGCTCTTAATAAGTGAATGTTTGTGTGCTAGTTGTTGATGAACGATCGACGCTACCTGATTGTGTCGGTGGAGGTAGTCTGTTTGAGAGAGAAGGGGACAGCCTGATATTACGTGGTCGATCGTCTCATGCGTAGTGTGGCATTTCCTGCATTTGTCGTCGTCGTGTGTTTGCGTCGTGTAGGATACGTTTCTTGTAGTAGCGTGTGGGGATGACTTGGTCCTGTATCTCGATCATGAACCCTTCGGTCTCCCCAAACAGCTCACCACTCATTAGCCATCTGTTCGACGCTTCCTTGTCTACATGGCAAGGCTGGCTGAGTTCGTGGCGATGTCTGCCATGGATTTGTCTGCTGAGTGTGGGTATTGGGGGTGGTAAGTGTTGGAGAAGGGTTTTCGAGGTCCACGGGTGTGAGATGTGTGTATTATTATTACTATTATTATTATTATTATTATAAATATATCCGATACAAGATCAAATTTAAAGATCCTTCGGTCTTTATTGTGAGTTAATAATCAGTTAGTTAATAAGTTTATTAGTTTTGTTTAATTTTTAAAAAACTTAGAAATTGTCAATAGAAAATGCATACTTTGTTTTCGTTAAATAAATATAATCTTCTATTAAAAACATAGATACTGAACAGTTTAAAATAAAATATTAAAATACGTGATTTATTCAAAAAGATAACATCTTCGACAAACTGGCAATTTTTCAATTTCAGATTTTAGTTTCAAGTTAAATATTTTTGTCTGTGAATTCTGAGGCATGCAATTGTTTTTAATGCTCAAGAATCACGTCAATTTGCCATAAATGCTCATACTCACGAACTCCCTGATGAAGAGATAAAGAAAGAGTTGTGGCAAAATACACATCTCTCAGAGGAGGAATTGGATAATGCGTGATCAGTCCGACGTTTGATCTTCATTACTTTATGAAAACAACCTGCTCTCCTATTATAAAGAATTTTTTTCCGAACTTCGGACTTGTATCGAAATATCCCTGACCTCTGACGAGCATCGAATCCGACTTGTTACAAGCGCCTGTACTAAGCTTAAATTATACAGGGTGAATATAAAAGAACAGTGGGGTAACAAAAACATCTATTTTCTGTATTGCTTAAGTGATGATATCTCTCAACGGGAAGTGCAAGTGTACCACACTACCGCTTGGATGGCACACATGCAAGCGATAGTGTAACACCCTTCAGACTCGCAGAAGCATGTGTGGTCTAATTACTGTTTCCAACGGGACGGCATTGCCACCCACTCTATTTCCATCATGATATGCGACGCCTACTCAATCGTGTTATTTCAAAGCGATGAATAGGACGTGCTATCCAGCGGACAAACACCTCCTGTGGTGGCAAACAGGATCCCAGAACCTACCACGTGACTTCTTCCTATTGTATGTACGAAGAAGAATATATCCCCAATCCCCAGATTCATCAGCGATATGAAGGATCACTCCGGACATGCTTTATCGAGTCTGGCAGGAATTAGGCTCGATAAAGGAATTAGACTTGGATGTGTGAGGGTGTATGACTGTATATGATACGCATTACAGAAAACACATGTCTTTGAAACCCCTGTATTCTTTTATGCTCACCCTGTATATAAATTGAAAAAAAATAATCAATAAAATATTAAATGATTTGAAAAATAGATGTTTCAAATTAAATTTTTAAATTTAATTAAATGGATAGAATTTATATACATTTCTTCCATGTAACAAATATTGTGGAATTAATTCTTTAAATATAAAGCATACATATTTTATTACAAAATGGCTTTGGTTCTACTAGTGTTTTATAAAAAACTATAATGCAAATTTTGTTTTTTAATGTCAACAACATGGAATTGCTTTTAGCAACTGACAAAAAGGTTTTTATCCAAGCATTTAACATTACTAATAATGAACGCAGTCATGTCTGTCTGTATATTAAATATATTGTAACAATTATGTTTAAATTTCTTAATTGATCTTCACTTCAATCAAAATACATAGACAAAATAAACACCTTCCAGTTAAAGTTCTATTTGTATGTGAATTTAAAAAAAAAAAGCAGTTACTTAAAAATATTTTACAATAATCTGACTGTAAGTACATAAACATTAACAAGATGTATACTATCGTTAAACAAAATAGTCAGTACAGGAAAATTTTGATATCAAAGTAAACTCCAATTAAAATGTAAATTGACAAAATCCTGAATTCTAACATTTTATAATTTTAAAAATCGCTAGTTAAGCAACTGTTAAGATTCATCAGTTTAGTTAGAATGAAGTCCTCTTCTTCCATTCTATCTCAACTAATAATTAATCATATACTGGATAATTGTTCTAGTCCAGTGGTTCTCAATCTTTTAAAAGATGCAACAATAAAACTTTCAATACCATTCAATAATATGCAAACACATTAAAACAAGTAATACCTTTTAGATGTGAAAATTTTGGTATTTTTAGTTTTGATAATTTCGTAAAATAAAAGATCATCGACCACTACAGTGGTGGTCAAAATTATAAGGACAAGGGAAAAAATCGCCAAACTTCTCTAGAGGTGGCCGGAAAATTATGCAAATTTATGGCTGGAAACCAATGATAAATGCAACATTTTTTTATTAGTTTTTATGGAAATATATGGGAAATTTATATTCATAAAATGTATTTTGAACTTAGACAGCCATGTGATATTGACAAAATTATAAGGACAACGCTATTTGTGTGTTCTAAAAAGCAAAATTTGCATGTTTGCTGTTCTGCACACGGCACTCCCAGACGATATAAATGCGTAGTAAGCGATTGCGAACGTCGTATTGAAGTTTTTAGTCATACCGCTAGGCACGAAACTTTGAGAAAGGGAAAGTGCTTGCTTTTAAAAGATCAGGACTTACTGTACGTCAAATTTCGACAAAGCTGAATAGATCGAGAACGGTTATTTATAATTTTCTTAAATTCCTGGAAAATATGGATGGCAAACACATAGAGGTATGCCATCTTCTGTTTCTGTGCGAAAAGAATGATAATAATGCGAGCTTGCTCCAAAAAACAAACATCAACAGAAATTAAACGGGAATTAAACTTACAATGCAGTGCTCGAACTGTTCCACGTGTTTTACAAAAAGAAAAAAAGGTTCGTTATGGAAAACTAATGTCACTACCGCCTCTTACAAAAGTTCATAAGAGACTGAGGGTGGAGTTTGCCAAAAAATGCATTACTATGGGAAAAAAGTGGGATGATGTTATCTTTTCCGATAAGAAAAAGTTTAATTTGGATGGACCAGATGGTTTTCGCTACTTCTGGTATGATCTCCGTAAAGAAAAAGAAATTTTCGCAAAGCGTTGATTTGGAGGTGGCTCAGTAATGGTCTGGGGAGGTTTCGCAACTGGCGGAATTACTCTAATAGTTTTTGTGCAGGGCAGAATGAATTCTGAGAGTTATGTTGATTTATTGGGCAATAATCTTTTACCAGAAGCACCGTTAATTACAAGTGGAGACTATTTGTTCCAGCAGGACAATGCCTCAGTGCATGTTTCTCAAACTTCGAAAGCATGGTTTGATGCTAATTTCGTGAAACTAATTGACTGGCCGGCCAGAACCCCAGATCTAAATCCAATAGAAAACCTGGGGGGTATTCTGGCACACTAAGTATACAAAAAATGATATTCATTATCAAAACAAGCAAGAACTCATGTCCTTCATCGAAAAAGCCTTGAAAAACATTTCTAAGAACGTTCTGAAGGAACTGTCAAACTGTATGACATCAAGACTGATAAAAGTGATTGAGAAGAAGGGGGAGATTATTATTTATTAGTGTGTTTCAGGCCAAAACATTCATTGTCCTTATAATTTTGTCCAGTTTTCACAATGGCATTTTCTGTTAAATATAACAAAACATTTTGCATTCTACAATGATTTCTAGCATAAAAAAGCATTTTATGTATACATTTCACTTTATTTACTTCAGAAATAAATTTTTTTCTGTGCAATTTTCAGTTGTCCTTATAATTCTGACCACCACTGTAGGTCTTCTTTCGAGTGTCACCATTGATCCGCGTACCATCGGTTGAGAAACCTTGTTTCTAGTCTTTTCCATTTAATTTTTGCGCCCATTTATTTCATTTGTGATCGATTCCTGTCATCACTTCGTACATGAATTAGTTGTCTCACTTTTTTCTTATTAATAGGAGATCTATTGCCGTGAGATGAATTGTTTCAATTGGATAAAAGAATCAATTGATCAAGAAGGAATAAGACGAAATATTATATAATATAGCCCGTAACTCCATCTCCGTTACTGTTTCTTTCTAGGTCAAATTTACCAACTTGCATAACCCTTGCTTAATAAAACTGAGACCTCCATCGCCTGGAACGACATAATTTTTTGTTTTCTTTTACAGTTTGTGATCTATGTAATGCTGAATATGAAGAAGAATGTCCTGATCACGGACCTTTGCAAATCATCGAAGACAATCAGGTAAAAGAAACACGAAGAAAAAGATTGATAACATTAGAAAATACAT
>JAFIDM010125265.1:0-12579 GCA_023159025.1 Thereuonema tuberculata | reverse complement strand
TATTCATATGTTAATCGTCTGGGCAACAAGATTTCTTCCTTTTCTTTATTTTATTTATGAAAGTTTATTATACACTCATTCTTATTTAGTAAAAATGACAGGTAATACGAGGAGTGATCAGAAACTAAGGTTACAAGGCCGATATTCCTGGAGTTTCGTCCGTTATAGAGAAATTAGTAGTGTGCTGTAATTCTAATACATGCGGTTGGCAACTGTTTCAACCACCCGCCACCTACAGCGCTAGTGGTAGGTAAACATAAATGGCGACTCGTTTGGAAAACTGAATCTCGCGAAGAAATCCGTGCCGTTATTCGATTTCTGTGGGCGAAACATGTAACCGCGGCTGAAATTTATCGGCAGCTGGTAGACGTTTACGGAGAGACTGTAATGTCTCGTCAGCACATCGCAGAATGGTGTCGAAAGTTTCCGACAACGCGCGACCTCATACAGCCAAGAAGACTATCACGCTGTGAAGCAGTTTCGCTGGGACATGATCGACCACCCTACCTACAGCCCGGACCTCGCTCCAAGCGACTTTCACCTGTTTCCTCACTTGAAGGAGCCCCTAGGAGGCCGACGATTCGCTTCAGACGAGGAGGTGAAATACTTCGTGGCTGAACAGGACAGGATTTTTACCAGGAGGGAATATTCAAACTCATCCCACGAAGCGACAAGTGCATAAAACGATATGGAGACTATGTCGAAAAATAACCTAATGAATGTACTATCATTCGGCTGTATTGGTTGTATGAAATAAAATGTACAAGTTTCACTGTAGGCTTTGTAACCTTAGTTTCTGATCACCCCTTATATCTGTAATATTATGATATATTATAATTGATTTGATGATATATGGAAGGATTACTTACCAAACGTGAGCCTTTCAAGTTTTCCCATTCGAAATCTAGAGTATTTCTTTCGAAAATAAACAATATTTTTTACTGAAATAAATTAACTCTATGCGTCAGAAACTGCAGATGTCAACTTTTTAAAGAGAATTTACATCTGTTATTGAATCGTTGACACTCACGCAAAGTAGTAGGTTTATCATCAAAAGGAATATTCCACTATTTACAAATCTGTCATAGGGGTTTTTAGTTTTAATGGTTAAGTAATAATTATTAGAATATTTAATAATTTATAATATCAGTTCAAGTTAGTAGGTTTATCGTGAAAATGAATATTCCACTATTTCTGAAAATGTTCATTTACTTTTTGATGAAAAATTTTTTTTTTTTTCAACAACTAACTGATATCGTATTTACTTAATCTCATCAAATTGTTTAAGATCGATTGAAAAATATCATACACACATGACTAGAAAGCAAAAAATAATTAATTACAAAAAAAAGTTTTTTTGAAAATACTACGTTTTTAAAATGGACTAAAAAGTATAAAATAAGTAATTACAAAAAATAGTTTTTTTAATATACCACGTTTTTAAAACGGACTAAAAAGTATTAAATAATTTTTCCTAGCACCATATATATTCCTAACCCCATACAGATAGTCCTGAAAATTTGTGAATGTACAGTTTTAATAGCTGTAAAAATACTTGTAAGATTTAAAACGAAAAACGTGGGGCGCAAGATAATAACTGTCTTCTCAATTTATTATCTATTGCAAGATAATATTCACTCCATCCATACCATCTCAATTATCTATTGCATGCGCCCAACGTTTTTCGTTTTAAATCTTACAAGTATTTTTATAGCTATTAAAACTGTACAATCACAAATTAAATATTCTAATAATTATTACCTAACCTTTAAAACTAAAATCCCCTATGACAGATTTGTAAATAGTGGAATATTCATTTTTACGATAAACCTACTAACTTGCGCGAGTGTCGACGATTCAATAACAAATGTAAATTCTCTTTAAAAAGTTGACATTTGCACTTTCTGACGCATAGAGTCAATTTATTTCAGTAAAAATATTGTTTATTTTAGAAAGATAATCTCCTCACTGTGATACTTAATTCATAATAGCCTTCGATTTTGTCGAAGCGATGGAAAAAATGGCGGTAGTAGTCAATGAAACGGTCGCTTTTTGTTTCAATATGACTGACCTCTACCGGCAAAAATGTTAACTAAACTACTTTTTGTAAATGCAATGACGCTTAAGGAATATTATTACTGTAGATTTATGAGGAAACTGTTTTTAAAAATATCCCTTTAAGTGGACAAGGGAGATAAAGGCTTAATATTGAATTATCATCCAGTTCTGAGCTATGTTTAAAGTTTCATGTCTGTAGCTCATCGGGAAGTTAGTTTAATATAAATTACAAAATTTGTACCGAACAAACAAACAAGCAAGCAAACAAACAGACAGACAGACAAGAAAGCGAGTTAATAAAAACATGTTTCCAGACCTATCTTAAAATTTGTAGAGGGAATTTTGAATTACCCTTTACATTGATTTTTTTTTTTAATATTTTAAAAATTTAAAAAGCTTATTTTATTTTATTTTATTTTATTTATTTCTGGTTTATTTGTCTTCTTTCATTTGACTGTTGATACTTCGTGACGCTTGTGTTGCTCAGACAAGAAAAGCCAGTTCGTTACCATGGTTACCGATGGATATGCATTGTGGGTAAGTTGAGGCCAAACAATAACTTTCGAAATTGAAAAGTAATTTTCTGACTATAAGGTTGATTTTATTTTTGATGTTTTATTTGTTACATTTAAAAAGGGATCTGTGATTTTGTATGGCGTGCTTCGATATCTCCCCCGTTAGCAATAGGCAAGCTGCGGGTTGAATTTCTCGGCAGGCAATAGTAGACCTGTTATTGCAACGGGCAAACCTGGATGCTTCACTCGCAGATCTTTCAAACATGTCATTAACAAAGCTATTCATTACACTCTTTAATCATGAAATCCCTATATCTGGGAGCACATGCATCTTCATTTTCAAGATGTAACTTAAGAAGGTTTCCTTGCGACGGCTCTTCTTCTTATTCCGTTTGACGTTGCCACTACGTGAACTCAATGATAACAAGGAAACTTTTTCATTTACATCTAGAAAATGAAGAAGCTGTAGCACCCTGATGAAGGGATTTCATGATTCTTGACATGAATAGCTTTGGTATTATACGAAACTGCAAAAAAGCAAGACAATGACCCTTCATTTAAAAAAAACATCAAAAAACAATTCAAGAATAAAAGGTGTGAACAATCAGTTCACGCTAGCATTTCGCTTAGCTTAGTAGGCATTAATTTATTAAAACGTTGGTATATACAGTGAAAACTCGAATAACCGTCACTCTTTTAACCGTCACTCTGTTATCATGTTCGTTCGCAAAACCTACTTCTCCTTAAAATACGGGACATTGCCGCGAAAAAAGCTCGAGCCTCAGAAGAAGATGAAACAGAAGAAGATGACTGATTACAGCTTTAACCTATAAACCTTATTATCTAGTACTGTTCTGTGTGTCTAGTATTTTTATTATTATTATTATTATTATTATTATTATTATTTATTGACGATATCTATTTTTTACCGTTAGATTTTTCTTTGTTTTAATTTATTGTTTGCCTTTCGTCCCAAATCAGCATTAAAATTTCGTTCCATTATTAAATTTGAGAAATTTCTATTATCCGTCTATTCGGTTAACCGTCCCGTCTCCAAATTTTCGGAAGCCTTTTCGAGATAAAAATAATAAAAGTAGAAAAAAAAACCCCCACAAAAACAAGGATAATTATAGAAAATATATACAAAAGGAAAACCAAAGGAAGAAATATAAACAGATACGAAGCTACGGAAATAGAAGAAAAATGCGCACAGTGGACTGTTAATTTAGTACAGAAAGATATTTAGTTGGAATTAAACAGTAAGATTTAATGATTTGGTAATTTAACGTTAAAACTGTTTTAGATAAATTTTTGTTGTAATAATGACAGCGATGTCGTGAGCAAGAGACATCATGTACAGTAGAACCCCCCAATCCGAACCCCGCTATTTCGAATATCCGTCTATTCCGAACAGAGTTCAGAAAAAATACCGATTTTTTTTAACTGAAAAATAGGAGAAATTAAAAAGACGTTCGTGAAAAAACGTACATTTATTGTTATATAAAGAAGTTAAACAGAGACATACGTAGTTTTTTTGCCGTTTTTCAAGTTTTTTTTCACTTGAAGCAGAACAAAACTGCTCAATTTTAACGCGATTATTTTTCCAGTCACTAATCGTTGCTTTTCCGACACCATATTCGAGTGATAATTTAGTAGCACTTTCTCTTTTATCTAGTCTTTTTAACACTTCAAGTTTTTCTTTTAAAGTACACGAAGAACTATTTCGTTTACTTGCCATGTTTAATGTTTAACAGCGGAAATGCAGTAACCCGGTAGTAATTCTTGGATCGCGGAAGATAGAGGCGGGTAGGGGGGGGTGATGAGTCGTCGAAGGTCACTGCCCTTCCCTTCCGATCTTACTTTTTTTATGATCTGTTAAACTCATATTCAAATTCGTTGCTGAAGCGCACCTTACAATCATTCAGGGTTTCAATTCACTGGAGCATGTCTTGCTCTCCAAACACTAGCGACGATAATAATTTCAGTCTAGAGAAGGAGACACAGCTAAGAAAATGCATTGTCTACAGGGCTTCTCTCAACGAGCAGTACCGTTGTAATGGCCACATGTAACTCAGTGCGACAAGCTGATTTGTTTGTATCTCAGAAGACAGCATTCTGTCCCTTCTCAGATAGTCGAAGTGTTGACTGGGCGATCCGTAAGAAATTCAAATTGTCCTAGAGCTAATAGCTCAATTGCGGATGATGCGTTTCATGAGGAAATCAGTCGTAGTTATAAGAAATAAGCTACTGACGGATTAGCCCCAAATCTCAACGCATACCAACCAGTTGAGTAGCATTTCAATGAATCTGTTTTGGGAGCTACAATTTTAATGTTGCACATAATTCATGTTTTGTGTTTTAAATTACCTTTTTTTTTAGAATTTGTAAATTTCATTTATTGATAAATCGAATCTGATCTGTCGAATAATGGGTTATCCCAGCCGATGAGAGATAATCGCAAGAAATTTCTGAAATCAATAAACTTATTTGTATGTCCTTACCTGATTACTTTTATTTTTTATCACTTGTTACTATTAAATTAAAATTTCTTGAAGAAGTTCTTTATCTTTTCTTATACACGAATTGGTTAATGATTCTGCAATTCACCTCTATCTTTATTTGTTCCTTTACCTTGTATTCTCCATTGTACACTCTTTTATTCTCTATTTAATAGAGAATATATTTAATAGAAAATATATAACATAAGTTCTCTATTAAGGTTTTACGTTTTTCTTCTGATGAAATAATCAGAATCTCATTATTTTATATATTTGTTGTAAGTTAGTAAAAGTATAAATTAAAATTAAAATAACAACAGAAGTGTAATTAAATAATTATTATATCAATAGAAATAGAATTAAATAATACAATAAATAAAACACTTTAATTATACCAAAATTGTGTGTGTGTGTGGTCGGTTCGCACCGAAGTGCGAGCTTCGTTACCGAAGCATCCGTGCTCCGGGGAGCGCTAGTGTTCCCAAGACGGCGAACCCCTAGCAGACTCCCTAGAATTACAAGGGAAAGATACTGGGGTGGTTTCCCGTGGCCTTCCCCAATACCAAAATTACATGTAGGTTATTTAAAAGATAGAAGTTGTTTAAAAAGAAAGATTAAAATTCGAAGATTTTAACATCGCAACTTCTTTAAGCTCTTTTTATTTAATTAAGGTTAAATACTAATCGGTTCTGTTATTTGAAAATGATTATCTTTTGGCAACCGAAACGTCGGAATTTTATTCTTTCAAATTACTTAACTTTTACCGGACACTTGAGCAATTTTGATCTTAACTTTTTAAATAGAAATACTATATATTTTTAAACAGTTTAATTCTTACAGAGTGACATTTAACTTGCTAGTTTTATTATTATACATGTGTTTATTATACATGTGTCCGGAAGCCTTGTAGGCGGAGAAATTCATCTCAAGCCATCTATTGTAGAAACCTGCGGGTGATATGACATGTTTGTAATAATACACTTTTCTGGATATTTTTGATAAGATTTTGTTGCAGCCAAATTTTTCTAAATTATCAATAAAATTCTTTGAAACAATTCCGGTCGCCGATATCACCAATGGTTCTGTTTGAATTTGTTGTTGCTTCCATAGTCGCTGTATTTCAATCGCCAGATTTTCATATTTTGTACATTTTTCAATTTCAGTTCTGGAAATGTTTTGGGACAGTGGGACAGAAATGTCAACTATTGAAGTTTGTTTCTCCACTTTATCAACCAAAACAATATCCCGACGATTGAAGTCAACAACATTGTCAGTTACAATCGGTTTATCCCATTAGAGGAGATACCGTTCCGTTTCAAGAACTGGATCCGGCTTGTACTTATAGTATGGCGGGGCAGAAGTTAAAATTCCAAATTTGAGAGCTAATTGCTGGTGAATAATTTTAGCGAATTGGTTGTGTCAATTCAAATAATATGAATTTGCCAGCATCGGGCAGCCTCCAATTGTGTGAACTGTAGTTTCCGAAGCTGAATTCGGCAAGAATCGTCATCCGATGTTTTGGTAATAAACTTCTGATAGTTTTTTGTGCTTATCACCTGATCTTGAATGGCATTAATAAATCCTTCCGTTTCTGGATGAGGTAGCCACTCGTTAGGTATTGTATCGAAAGACTCTTAGTTGCCTGTTCTTCATTTAACATTGTACAGTATTTCCCATGCAAACCTTTTCCTTTCCAGGTATGTATTGTATCCCCAAGAGAAACTGGAGTATATGGCATTCTTATCTGACATAAATTTAGAGGAGTGTAGTTATTGTCAATGGATGCAATGCAATTGAAATAAACCTTTGTAGATTTTAAGAAATAGTCTCTAAGTTTTTGTATTTGTTGGAAAATTATTTTACGTGTGTGAGAAAGGTTTCAATTGGAAAAGGCCAAACACACAGTTTCTAAAAAATTAACTTTATAAAAAAATTAAAAATACAATATACACAGACGTTTCGGCTTGCCGAAGTTACAAGCCTTTCTCAATGTGATTTACAAAATAGGAACAACACCTTATTTATACAGTTAAGTAAAACCAAAAAAAGAACAATCATGGGATACTACCCTTTTTTGGAGAACCCCGTAGCTAAAGGATCTGGTCCAATCAGAATGCAAATATTCAAGTACCAATCAGCGAATGAACTATAATGCCCTCTGTGGTAAAAAAACGAGTTAAATTGATAAATAACTTTACAAGGTTACATGTGGTTAGATCAAATTAAAGTAAACAGAATACAATTAAATAGAATTCATAACAATATCTCGGAAAAAAAAATATTTAAAATTTGCTTTTCATTTTGCACTGTTTATTAGTGTGCAACATAAAAGAATTATCACCTATTTTTACATTATCACATATTTTCTTATACATATCTACAAGATTAAACATTATTAACCCTTGTTTTCAAAACCATCGGTGTATAACATCAAGCTTAGAAAAGATATTTTTTTTATTTTTTTTTATTTTTACAACTGTGTGCAATTCAATGCAAGTATTATTTCATTTACAAAGTGGAATAAATTTAATTACCATTGCCTAATTTATAGGTACTCTCATTTCAAATCCCCAAAAAAGTTTTCTTTTCCAACCCCCCCCCCCCCCCCAAAAAAAAAAAAAAAATATCTTTTTTTTTTTTTTTTTTCTCTCTTTATCTTTTCAATTTGTTATTTAATCGAACCAAAACATTTAATAAAAAGTTCACTTGAAGTTCAGCTATGATGTAACTGAGATATAGAAAATTATCGAAATCTATGACTACATGAAGGAACACCTGACTTAATAAATTGGCAATTTTTGTATTTGTGTTTGGCATAATCTAGAAATGTTTAATAATCCTCTACCTCCCTCTCTTCGTGGTATGTACAGACGGTCAACTGAGAATTTTGAATTGAGATATTCTGGTAAGTGCTAAAATGGCCAAAACATTTCTTTGAACAGAGGTTTTTCGAATCAAGAATGGTTAGCGTCTTTAAGAGGATTTTTACTGTTATAGGCTCAAATGATTTATTTATAATCCACTTTGGAATCAAATCTTTTTTTTTTGTAAAAATCAACTTAATCTTAATAATGAAAAGATGTTAAAGAATTTTTAGATTAAATATAAAATTTTTTGAGAAATAAATGTGACGAGGATGACTATTTGGAACTATTCTGTAGAAGACAATTACATATAAGAGAACAGAAAATACTTAAAACAATGGAACCGTAACTGAAGCAGCATCAATTTGCGCGTTGGTCTTTAATTCTAATTTGCTTATCTATCTATCTATCTGTCTATCTATCTATCTATATAGAGTTGCCAGTTTATTATATACATTAACTCTCTTTTATTGAATGGACAAGTCTACCTGATAAACTGAAAACTCTGTGTATTCAATTTACTATTAAAAAAAAGATATATTAAGAAGTAATTCAAAATTCATCAAAAGGATAATGTTAGATAATTTAGGTTATCATTGTTTTTCTTAAGTTGATTTGAAAATATCAATAGATCCATTCAAAATTGGATGGTGTTATGCATCATTTGACCAAACGCCAAAATAGATTGTTTTAGATTATTGCTACATCTATTAGCAGAAGGTGTAAACTGTTTCTAAAAAATGGTTCCTGCTTGCTATCTCAGTATAACTGTGCGAAAAATTAATTTTGAATAAACGCCAATCGACTAATCGTAACGAATAAGATTTGCATCATATGACTGACGACCTTTGAAAAATATTATTATTAATTTTGATAATGCTCAGAATTGTTCTGTGAAAGTATCTTCATTTCCATAACAAATGTGAAGTAATATATAAGCTTTTTTGCGTTTATGCGAATATCTCAAAATCGAATTTTGGCGTTTGGTCAAATGATGCAAAACACCATCCAATTAATGATAGATATTATATTTTTTATTTTACAGGTTGGGCAAGGACTTGGTCTAACTATAATCTGTGGAGTGGTTACTATTATCATGATAAATACCTATGGTACTTTGATTTTCGACCTTAAATATTATCCAGATTGGGCAAAAAACAAGTAAGCATTCCATTAGCCATTGCAAAAACACCTTCTCACGATAATTTCCATTTTCTGGGCTTTATGATCAGATTCACTTTTTTTTTAATCCGAAAATGTTTTATTGAACATTAAACAAAGAATTTTTATATTCTTAAAATGTAATTACATTAAGTTAATAAAACATTGAAGGAAAAAAAATAAATTGTTTGTTTTATTAAGAAAAAAAAATCGTTTTTTTTTTGTTATTTTATACTCTAACATGAATTTATATCTTAAAAGTTATCATATTTTTTTCCTCAGTAACTGAACGCTACTACAAATACAAAATCTTGCTAAAAATATGTAGTAGTATTATGAAAGGGAATTCATATCTTTCGTTTTTCCTGTAATTGATCGGTTAATGATCTTAATTCCTCTGAATTGTCTTTGTACACCGACCTTATTGAATGGGATCCAAAGCACAATTTTCTTGTTAGTTGTGAATTTTGTTTGTGAACAAAATACCGATAAATCAGCCATTGATAGTTATCTTGAGAGTTATAGAGATGGAATAAATTTCTTAATCGGTGTGGAATATATCTTTGAGCTGTCTTTCTATACGAACTAACAATTGAGGGGCCCAGTGGAAAAGGGGCACATGCCACCACTATAAGGATTTTGATTTTTTGCTATTGTTGAGTAGATCCTGCCGTCTAGTATCTATTTTATTAACCATCATCTTCAATCGCCATCTACTTTCACTGTAAGTTTAAATATTTACAAGTAGATACCAACTCTCCACATGCAATTACTTTTTCTAAAACTTGCTTTCCTGCAAAATTTTCATTTGATGGCATGTGCCTCTTTTCCACTGGGCCCCTCAATTGCACACTGACTGTGCACTGATTACACAGCTACCTACACAACTCAACAGGTAACAAATAGAAATTAAAATTCTTACGATTGTACAAAATCAAAGAAGAATATAGTAACAATTCCATAAGTCTTTGAAAATTTTATTTTAAGCTAAATTTCAAAACAAAAATCGTTTCTTTTTCAAGCATTTTGGAAATTAAGCAGTATAATACAAATTTAACAATAGTTATAATTAATAATTAACATTGTTTCATGTTGAGTTTGAAATTTTATTAATCGTACTTTTGAACCTCGATGATAACTATTATATTATGTAACTTCGAAAATTTGCTTAAAATGAATATTTTGTAAGACTTATGAACTCCTTTACTTGTTCTAAATGCACCAAAGTTTTAAGTGATCATTTTTTACTGAAATGCTGTTTCAAGTAACGTTGGCCTGATTGTTATATTTTTCAAAGTCTAACTGACGCATATTTTTATCAAATAGACATTCTGTATTTTGTCGTTACTTATGGCAAAACGATGGAGATGATTCAAGCTATGATGCAACTACAGCGTTGGTAATGATACAGAAATCGAACCCCTGAAACTAATCCCTTAAACTGTTTTTTTGCAACGAAACTAGATTAATCATGTTAATACACTATTAATGAAAAATAGTGTTCTTATTCGGTCTAGCAGTGTTGTAATTTCTTTTAAGAAATTTAAAAATTTAGTGTCTTTTTGTTGGACTGAACACAAGATGGTGGGAAACGTCAGCTCAAATTGATGGTCATTGAGAAGTATCTGTCTAATGACGGTCATTTCCAAATTCACCACACTACCCCGAACCAACAGACAGTTAAGGCCCCACTGAAGGCTGACCACTGCAAGGCTGACCACTGAAAAACTGAAATTATGATTCAACGCTATAAATTCATATGTTATCAACACATCCGCCATATTTTACAGCGAAGTATACAACACTGGCATGTTCATCTACAGTCCTGCCAAAGACGCCCATCTAAAATTTTCTTACAAAATTAAATAAAAGAACATGGCTTTTTGTTGCAAAATAACGAAAATGCGTCTTAGTTTCAGTGGTTCGGGATTCTGTGCAACTACAGCATTTATAAGAACCTATTGTTACTCTTTCAATTGATCAAACAGTTCCAGAAATCGAAGGATATCTGTGCTAGATTTGAACGACATCAAAACGTATGTCTCAAGACGATCTCATTTATTCAGCATAAACATACGTCACGTCCAATCCAAATGATTTTTAGGACAAAGAAGATTAAGCATTCAGATGGCCAGTCTAATACTTACCTTCTATTAAGCCACAGAAAGAAATCCAGCTCCATTTCAAAGAAGATTCTGTGAACCTCAGGGCTCGTTTGAAGGAGAAACAACCTCAGAGAAAAAAAATCAAATACTTCCCCCTCCGACTGGGGAGTAAACGCGTTTTTTTCTGTTCGTAGGCAAGCATTTTATACTTCATGGTATACCTGCCATAGATAAATTTAAATAGGGGAAAGTTGTCCAAAATGGGGACGCATCTTCTTTAACTTTAATTTAACGAAATCTAGCAAATAAAACAGTATTATAAACCATTAGTCATTTACCTTGGTCCTTTAGCTACAATAAAATGATGCAGAAAAGTAAACAAATTCCTTTACTAAATGTGTAGTTTAATTCTAGGTGTTTTATTGCGTAATACCCCATTTTGGACAACCGGTCGGACAAAACGGGGAACCGATAAGAAACAATGTAAAATATTGTGTTAATATAAAACTTTGTTTGTTTATACTTTAATGACATTAAATAACATTAGGAATATTGTAAAAGATCATTAAACTGGCCTAAGCACAGTAATTACAAATGAATGTTTGATCATCTTCCTGAGCGTTCCAATATTCGATTTTCGTCCCCATTTTGAACAACCACCAGTGTCCCCGTTTGACCCGACCGTGAACTACATTACAAAAAATCGCTTTTCTCGTCACATAAACGACTCAGCAGATTAAAGGACATGCCAAAACACTGACTAGTAGTTAAGGAAATGAAATATGTACCCGCCCAATACTTATAATCAGTTATATGTGAAACTAACACATCAAAAAAGTTTGCAAAAATTGAAAACTTTTGACTTCAAAACTAAAAATCCCACTAAAACTCAAGCAAGCGTCATCCAAGCTTCACTACTCAACTCAAACTATTGCTATGGCATCCAGTAATAGTAGTACTATGGTTTCTCGTCGATAGCAGCACTAATCAAGGAGAACTAATGTCCCCGTTTGACCCGCCGTCCCCATTTTGTACAACTTTCCCCTAAATATTTCATATTAATTCTTCAGCCTCATGAAGTATTTCCGATAATATTGTACAACCAATTTATTATATGATTATTAATGGATATGATTATTAATAGAAATACAGGGTGTTTCAAAAATACACGGCATAATTTCAGGTATGTATTTCCCACATGTAGACAATCAAAATAGTTCATTACAACATATGTCCGGAAATGCTTCATTTCCGAGTTATGGCCTTCACAACATTGAAAATCACCGGAACGTTTTTCGTTCCGCCGGTCGTTGCCATTACAGAAGATGTTCAAAATGACCACCTCCTGCTTGAATACAGACCTCACATCGATGTCTCA
>JAFIDM010125264.1:0-11935 GCA_023159025.1 Thereuonema tuberculata | reverse complement strand
TATATATATATATATATATATATATATATATATATATATATATATATGTGCAGGATATCAATTAAAAGAATATCAAATCAGTCTATGGATAAAAATGATAGTGAAATCAGAATTGATTTTTAACACTGGTATTTTCATTTGGAGTTCTCAGTTCCAGTGTTACCACAATAAGTAAAATCTACAATATTGACAAAAGTGAAGAAGTGAAGACACCCGAAATTTAAAAAAAAAAAAACTGAACTTTTAATCGGCAATTTTAAATTACATTATAAAATACAGATCTGTTCATAATCAAATAAAATTCTTAAATCCAATACAATGTAATTTCATAGTTCGTTTCGTTTCTCTTCACCTCGAGCACTGAGATAAAAGTAACAATTCCTACGGTGTTTGGGCCTCTGAACGTGATGGTGAAGTCTGTTTGCTGATCCGACCTTCCGTTCGGGAGTTGTTAGAGAAGAACAGACAGGATAAATGCAACAGCACCCATGTGGCTCGCTAAAAACAGTTTAACCCTACTTAGAATAAGTGGACGATCATTTTTTCCTCAACTTCCACATGAAGGAGACACGAGGTTTCTTAAAAGAACTTAAAATAATTTTATTTCTCTAAAAAATTTTAAGGAAATTCCTTTCTTTTATTCCTTCTTTAAAAGAAAATAAAAAAAAAAAAGCCGTGGAAATAATAGTTTTTTTAAAATTAGAATAACTGCTCAATACAAATACCTTTATTTTTCTTAAAAGATGAAATGTACATTACTTATTTAAATTGTCTGAATCCTGTTAAGTTAATCATATCTCGCGCATACTTTAAGAGGATTAATAAGCAACTTAATATTCATTGCTTAAGACATCATAGAAATTCATTACATTTCAGTTCTAATGATTTTTTATGGGAATTTTTGACACCTTTTCTCAGTAATTCCTGGTGAAAACTCAATCCTATTAATCCCTTATAAAATAAAGTATAGGTTTACAATATAAAAGTTAGATTGTCTCTCTTCCTTAAAAGGGTATGCCAAGTTTCAGGAGGATTCATTCAGTGGTTCTAAAGTTATTAGGGTAACGCACAGATACAGAAGATGATTGTTTTGATGAATCTCAATTTCCTAGGAAGTAAAAATAAAAACGATAATATAGAAATATACATAAACCAATCTTTTGGTAATAAATTAGAATAAATAGAAAATTAATTCATTTACTTCCATAAATTTTGAAATATAATTTGTTTATTGCGAAATATCTTAATTGACTGAGCGTAATTATTATTCCATTCGAGTATTTTTCTTGTTTGTTTGTCTGTTTGTACACGCAACACGCTAAAACGGCTTGACGGATTTCAATAAAACTTATAGCATAACTTATTTATGGTCAACTTAAAACGTAGATGCATTTATTTTGCTCTCCATCCCTACCAACCCTCGAAAATCCCTCAAAAGCATTAAACAAGCGACGGATTTCTTTAAAATGTGAATGATCAGTGGTCACTACGCGATGAAAGGCTGCTTAATTTTAATTTCAATATGTTTACTAAAATTTAAAATTAAGATAATTTAAAAATTAGTGAAATTTAATTTATATTTTATAGCTTTTAGAAAAAATAATAATATTCTCGCTCTGTCTTTAAACAACGCCAGGAAACTTCAATTGACTGAAAACTAAATAATCTAAACCATCCATTAACTTTCAGCCTTCCTGGGTAATTTTTTTAGTTACATAATAATGCTCTTATGTGAGAGTTATGTAACAAGGGTTGTACTCTCCTCACCCATGATGAAATAAGAAACATTTTGATGACATCTTTAAGATACATACAGATGTCGTTAAAGATGTTTGACGACATCTTTAAGATACATACAGGATCTATATATAAACTATCCTATATATAAAATATAGGATCCTATATACTATATATATAAAATATATATATACATCCAGTTTATAGACTTTTCTTTTTTTAAGACACCCTCATGCTGTTGACACAAATTATAAAGGAAACCCAGTTCTATTTCTTAGGTAGGATTTCTTTAAATTTTAAATTATATATATATATATATATATATATATTTCCAAATTAGTAATTACGATTTGTGCTGAAAATGAAAACGAAAATAACTAAATGTTAAATTATAATTAAATTGCCGTTGGTAGTAAATCAAAATGTAAAGTTTAGGCCACCCCCAGTTTTTAACTTTTTTATTATAATATTAAATTAAAATTAAATATTTTAAAATATTAAAATTAATACGGGATTAACAAATTCATAATTTTTATTATTTATCATTTTTTTTAATTTTATTTTTTTAAAAGGTTTAACATGTGCGAAAATATAACTAATATGAGTAATGAATAATAAAAAGGTACACATGCTTTAATATATTATTCCTTTTCTAAAGTATCCGGTTTTTAATATTCATTACCTGCATTACTTATTTGTTTGGTAAACAGATCTTCATTATAATTTCTTAATCGTATATAAAATAAAAGTATCTCAATAAAAATTAAGAAATATCTAAAAAAAAAAAAATATCATTTATGCTTTATCAGTAAAAATTACGTAATAACGGTATTCCCAATGACTTGAAGTTAAAGAACATTTTCTACGTGCTGTCGTAAGATGGCAGCACCTGCCGTTCTGCTTCTACAGTGAGACATTTTAGCTTCACACGCTGAAAAATCTGTTCACTCTATTTACAGTAAAAGCTTCTCAATGTTATCGTCTGATGGCAGCACTTGCTGGGAAATTTTATAGTAAGGTTACTACGGAATCCCGAATAATAATAAAGCTAAGCACATCAATAATTTTTTAAAAAATGTACGCATTTTTTTTCAAACTATAATATTCATTTACTGTAGAAAATTCTTCGATTTTAAAATTGATTGATAGGAACTTAAGGATTTTGTTCTACCTTTCTCAATTTATCAGCAAAATTTGAACATGACAAGATGGCAATTTTTCTAGTGTCTTTACTGTTTGTTAGTATATAAAAAAATGGCTGCGATTTTTTATTAACTTATCGATTAATCCCAAACCAGATAAACAAAGACTGTGACATTTTTATTTACATTTTATTAATCATGATGTGAAATTTACTTTTTTGTTCTGTAAGAAATTAAGATGTTATCGTGCAGTTTAACTATTAAAATAAAATTCGAATAAAATCGTGAAAACGACAAAAAAAGAAAAACCCAGTTTTTATTTTATTTTCGAATTTATTTTCTTTGCTGACTGTAACCAGCAGAAATTTTGCATTTTCTGAAAAAATAGAATAAAAAAATAAATAAAAACAAATGCTCTTTATTTAAATAGTTGAAATGGGATTAACTTTAATCTTATGAAATGGATACAACAGAATTAAAATTCAAACAATGAAGTATTAATAGAATAGACTTAGAATCCAATGCTTCTATGGAGTTTTAATCAATTTCTAGACAAGATATCAAAAATAAAAGTGACATCTTTTCTAATTCTTAAATATTCCTATTAAGTTTCAAGATCATTCAGGAAGATACATTAAAAAAAAATATTGAAAATTATAAACAGAAGACTTCCGTAAGCACTCCGTGTATTAAAAAGAAGAAAAATTATATTTTTTTCCCTTACATTTTTGATAGCATTTACTTACAAGGGAAGTCCGTGACCTCGAACGCTGAGAACCCGCACGAAAATGTGCTTAGAATATAAATAGTTCATCCCAAAAACAGTGGTATGAGTCATTCTCATGCAAAACTGCACGTCTTAACACGAGACATTTGAATGATCATCTATTGAAGGTCCAAGAGAGGAACTTTGGTAATGCGAAGAAACAAAATATCGATGTAATAGGACCAACAACACACATATTTCAATGTCGCGACTACATTGCTATATTTCCCTCTGCTTAAAATAATTACGCTATCTGAACAACAAACTTTACCTACTGACCTAATAGTGTTGCACAGCTATTCAGTCTTCAAAATGCAGGTCTTCAAAGTGCGCTAGCAGACAACAGCTGAGTTTTGCATGGGAATAACTCATACCACTGTTTTGGGATGAGCGATTTACATTCTAAGCACATTTTCATGCGGTTCTCAGCGTTCGAGGCCACGCACATCCCGTGTTAGAATAATTATGGTTGACAAATGATAAGAGTTATTGGATAGGAAAAATAGACAACAGATGAAGAATATCTGTAATGCAATTTTAAAATGTTTGCTCAAGAGCTTCTCACAGTATTAAATCTTAATTAATAAGATTTTTGCAAAAATTAAAAATGACTTTTTTCCTCCTTATTAAGTTTTAAAGTTCGGTTCCGTAACTGAAGTGAATATAATGTAAATTGTACTTTAGAATTAACTTTATGAAAAACTGATAAAGTTGTCTATTAAAAATAAAATTAAAAGTTTGCAAGATGATTACATGCATTAACTAGGATGGAAAAGTTACTTTTAAAAAATAACTGACTTACAGTTATTTACAAAGCTACTGTACAGTTACTGCTTTTTTAATCCAACCAAACAACAATATCTGTTCGATATCCCTTACTCAAATTAACGCAATTTCCTCAGGATCTGAGCGATCGCAGCGTCCTCACTAATGCACCATCCGACGCTTTATCAGCAGATTTTTTAAATTAGTGGAATATTGCGAGGTAAAAAAAAGTAAATCAAAAAGTGGTTTTATTACTCCATTACTGATAGAAGAAACTCAATTGCTTTTACTCTGTTACGGAAGTTACGGCGTTACCGAATGCAACCCATAAAATGTAACGGCGCTATAAACAAAGCTTTCTTCGCTTACCTAGAATTAACAAAAGAGTACATACACTTAATTGGTAGTTTTACATTTTGTAATTAAATACTAAGAAAAGACATGGAAAGCTTTGACATTGCTTTTTATAATGTCACACGAATTATTTAAGCCTAATTAGAAGAAACTGAAGAAATATGTTGCATTTGAAGAAGCTTATGGAAACCACAGGATATACGCTCATTACAGTGGAAACCTTTGTAAATATACGTAAAAACGCAAAGGAAGTTTGACATTCCTAATTCTTAATTGATTTGAAACGAACACACTTACAAGGAGATGACACCCACTACACATCATCATGCGTCCTTTTGTGAGATGAAAGCAGATGATTCAAATGTATATATGGGTTTTGGGGCCAACACTCTACGGATTTCGAGACACTTCACAATGTTTTCATTGGATTTTCTGAATTAGCTTAAATATCAGAAATGCATAATTAAAAAGTTTGTTGCGACAGCTGTAATGATGGCATTATGGACGCTTAAAATCCTAGGTTTAAATCCGCTCCATATTTTCAATAATTTTCTTTGTTTGCTAGTATTAAAATAAAAACAAATATTAAAGTGCAATTTAAACTTCCGATGCATAACTTTTCGGAAATATTACTACTTAGCAATCTCCTTATTGAAACATTTTGAACAAAAAAACAAACCCAACGATCCAAATCGATCTCTATCTTTTTCCAACATTCAGTTTAGGAAATTTAGATATTTACCCTGTTTTAATCCATAACATAAAATAATCAAGAAGAGCATACACAGGGATACCCTAATATTTGCGAGCTAGGGTAAGTATACACTTAAATATAGAGTAAATAGTTGGCAGAACATGTATTCTTTTTTCTTTTTCTTTATTTGTCTCTTTGTATGTATATCACGCTAAAACAGCTGGACTGATTTTCTTAAAATTTTGAACGTCGCTTACTCATCGTCTACTGCACGTTTGTTTTTGATATCTAATGTATGTATAATAAAGTAAAATGATGTACTTGATAGGTGGGGGAAAGACTCCTAAGGGCGGCCCTGGGCCTAGAAATACCCAAATCTTATCGACACTAAGCAAGAAAGGCACCACGACTCAAAAATCGTCAAAGTTCATTGTTCCATTTAATTCCAGTGGAACATTAACAAAAAAATAAACAAAAAAAATGTCTTCTCTTTGTATTATAATATTTTATTTATTTTCCTTGCTTTTATTTTCGCACCCGTTTCCCAATACATCCGTTTGCCTGTTTTCTTTCTCACGCTTTGAATTTAAGACTTTAATCATTTAGGTAAAGTAAAAATTAAAATAATACAAATAGTAACTTTGTTTTATAATCTGAGAGTTGTTATTTTGCACTTACTTGTTAGTGTTTTTTTTGTTTTTTTTTTTAGCGTCATAAAATGAACTTAGGTTTGAGGTTTTGTGTAGCAGCAATGGAAATCCAGTTGCAGGCTTATTTAAATTATAGTAATTATTTTGACATTACTAAAAGAAATAGTAACAAAGATCTATGCTTCGAATGAATTGAAAATAACTAAAGTTTGTGACGGCCGTTTCGTCCTTCTTGTACACTTAACTTATAAGAATCCCCTCTCAATCCCGGAAGCGGGACCCTACAAAAGCAAAATACACAATAAGAGAATATAAGTCAAACCTTGGCCTGCTAGGCTCAAAGGGCATTTGTCTGTAAAACAAAGCCTTTAAACAAACCAGTCTAAGTAATAGCAAATTTTACGTGCCTAATAATTCAATAAAATGCACAAAGGAACCCATACGTTCGCAGCTTGTGCGCTTGTCATCGGTGGAGTTTGTCTGACTGATGAGTCCTAAAGAGGAGGAAACGGACGTTCTAGACACTCCCCGCTGACAGGTCGAGGTGCGAAATCTTTTTCGTTCCTTTTTGCCTTCCGTATTTACCATTTTGTTGAATTTTCGGCACGTAAAATGTGTTATTAATGAAAATAACTAAAGCTTTTCAATAAATTTTAAATTAATCGTGGAATTTCAGAAAAAAAAAAATAATAAAATTACGAGGGGAGATCGAAAAGTTCTCCCCTCGCACAGCAATTTTTTTGGTCCGGACGTTCATATTGTGGAAGATAGTTAGTTTGAATCTTGCGGTACAAAGAGCAATTGCTCGATCAGATGTCGCCCTGGCGGAATGAGCGTGAACTATTAAGTAATGGCGTGTTTGATGGCGCATCATCGATTTTGCCTGTCGAGTCCTCAAGATATCAGAGTCCACCAAACCATAAAGGGAATCTGGCCATTTCTAATAGATTTATTTCTGCATTTATTTCAAATAAATGGCATATTAACGATTGGAAGCATTTAGAGATTTAAAAAAGACAATCATGATTTAAAATTGATTTTATTTCACAAATATGAAAAAGTAACCATGGATTTAAAAATAAAATTATGACTTTGACAGAAATACTTTTATTAATGACAAACAATCAGACAATACATCACTGAATTCCGGAATCATTACTTTATTACCTAGTTGTTCGCGATGGTTAAACAATGTGTGACTTGAAAATCATTCTATGTAATCTCACGAATATTTGCTGCAATCTATCTTGGCAACAGCGCCATCTGTCCAAAAACCAACTACAGTCGTCGCGGCGAATTTTGAAACCGGAAACACATTATCATTGACTAATTTCTCCAGTATCAATGCCGTAAGCTCCGCAGGAAATATCAATCTCAATTATCAAAAATAGGAAATATCAAAAATGTCATACACATCTTTTTGAAATCGACGAGCAACGTTAAGAATAATTATCCTAATTGACTTTTGATTATTTTTCCTCGTCGAAATGTTGATTGTGAAGTAGCGACCGCCATTTTTGAATGTGGCCGACCTGCCAGGAAAGGAAAATCTATCATCTGCGTTGCATTCTGGGAGGTTCAACTTTGGCCGCACTTACTTTAAGCATTTTCAATTTAGGCCTTTATTTAAAAAAATACTCATTAATAATATAGAATATTTCTGAATTTGTTTTTAACAAAGGAGAATGGGTAAACCCTTTGGGAATTTGCCTCACCCTGTATGGATAAGATATAAAACTATAAAAAGATCTCCTTACATAGAACATAGTCATTGTTACGACTCGTCGCAATTATTAGTCCGTTCGGAGTTATATACGTCTAGATATGACTTATCTCGTTGACATCTTACTTCCCGGGTGTATTAATTATAATTATCATTTAATAATAATTTTCAAATGTTATTTTCATTTATTACATACATTTTATTTACTTGAAATAAATAATAATATTAATTATTAATTAAGTATAATAATTATGATCAATGTGATTGATTGATTGTGGTGAATGTGGCTTTCCTGTCACCCACATTCACCATAATCAATCATTCAAACGTCTTATTTAGACTTATATAACTCCGAACGGACTAATGATTGAGACAAGTCGTAATGATTAAAAATGTTGTATGCATGGAGATCTTTCGTTACGTCTATATCTTATCGCTATACAGGGGTGGGCAGATCTGCCCATTCTCCTTTCTTTGAAACATTTTTCTTAAATCATTGTCAGAGATAGCAATAGCAATAGGATAACAGAAACATCTTCAAATATTTCCCGTTTGGAATACTTTCAAGTTGACTAACATTGCTGTGAAACACTAAACAGGTGCAAAACTGTATTATAATAATTCTTTATATTTAACACTTTCTTAGCAACAGCATACTTCATTTTCTTTAGTTTACATTTAAGCCTATTTACTTTTTCTGGATTTCAATAATGAGAAATGATCTAGAATGAAATGCTTTAATTTTGTTGTTTTCTTCAGTCTCCTACTTTTTAAGCACGGGATTGTATAAGTTTGGTCTAATGTTTCCAACACTCTTCATTAAGTTAAACTGTCTTCTCGACCAATGGGACTAGCTGAGGTCGAATGGTCAGCCCGACGCTCGCCCGCATTTAACCCCCCGAGTAAGAAACCCGGTGCCCATTCGACAGAGGGCTGGGTGAACCCTGGGTCCATCTGGAGAAGAAATAGCAGTGAAAAAAATCTTCAATCACTGCCGGGAATTGAACCCGGGCTCCTCTAGTTCCCAGTCCAGCGCCTAAACCACTGGAATGTGGGACCCAACACTAAAAAAAAAATTCTAAAATGTACTTTTAAGTTGATTATAAGTCCATCCGTCCGTCTATGTTCAAAAACTTTATGATCTTAGAAAGCTGAAATTTTAGAGAAAAGGTGGAACGACAAAGAGATCTTGATTGATTTTTTTTTTTTCTTAACGTTTGATGAACTTTACCACGCGGTTATTCGAATGTTGGCACGCCAACTACACAGACCTTTTTCTTTTTTCAGTTTAGAAGATGCAAAACTATGGGTACTATGCCGCTTAAAAAAAAGATAATTACTGTATTACTATGTATACATTTAGTTATTTATATCTTTAGTGGGGACTGGACATGCATTGTTAGTGGGTCTGTCTTGAGGGCTGGGAGTGAGGGTGGAGATAATAATAATCGTGCTCATAGTCTAAGTTGGACTAAAAATAAGCGTCTACTAAATTTCAAAGAAATCAGTTCAGCCATTTTATGGGATTTTGAGGGATGGGAGAGATGCAGACCAAAATAAACATGCTTAGTCCAACTTCAAAAAAGTTGACCATTTGAATTTAGACTATAAATGAACTACGGTAACAAATTTTATGGAAATCTGTCCAGTCGTTGTCGTCCAAACAGACAAGCAGAGAATAGAAATGTTCAAGTAGAAGAATAAGATATCGCCTATTCAGTCAATTTATACGATATGAAGAATGCAGGGACCACAAATCTTTCTATTTGGGAATATATTCGTCTACGAATTAATAAAAGCTAAAGCTGTACCGTTGGATGAACCAGGAGATGTAGACTTCCAGTGATTCTCTACCAACGGGATTAGCTGAGGTCCGCCTTTAACTCTTGAGGAAGAAACTAGGACCCGTTTGACAGAGGGCTGGGTGCACCCCAGAGCCCTGGAGGAGAAATAATAGTAGAAAAACCGAGGGTGACTGCCAGTAATTGAACCCAGGCGCCACCAGTCCCGGACCAGAGCAGCGCCTAAACCACAGAACTACCAACATCTACGAATTAATAAAAAACAATATTATGAAATTAATGTATAAGAATTATCGTTTGAAAATACTGAAATTATGACCTGTACTGTAGATTTAAGTTATGGCCTACAGCTTTTATCACATTAACAGATTAAACGATCTTCCATTTAAAAACAGAAAAAAATTACGATAAAAAAATGAAGATGCTACTTAAGATTCTTAGTTTTCAAGCAAATTTATATAATTTGAAATTCAATCATTTTAGTTAAACGTTGATTTAGGAAGTATATACAATTGAGACGCAAATTATTTACAATTAAAATATTTTTTTAAAATTAGTTAAAAATTAAAAATTAAAAAATTATTTTAAAAAATTATATACAATACATCCTAGGACGGTTTCGAGGAAGTCATAGGGGTCGTCCATTAATTACGTGAGGTCAAAAGGGGGAGGGGGGGGTTAACGAAAATCTCAAGTAAACTTTTTCATTCAGAGAAAATATATATTATAGCAAGATTTCCTTTTTTTTTTTTTTTTCTTTTTTGGTTGTTAAAATTTTTGAAATCTCACCAAGGGGGAGGGGGGTCCGGCAAAATCTCACCAAATCTCACCAACGGGGAGAGGGGGTCCAAATTTTTGAAAAAACACCTCACGTAATTAATGGACGGCCCCATATGTTCCCCATCATCAGCAAGTTTATTTACAATTCTTGGGAACGGGCTTATATAGGTCTTTACTTAATGTATTCAATTATTTTAACCAATGATGTGATGATAGAATAGTCATAGTTCTTGGATCCATCGATGACGTATGAGAGGGTTGGTTCACAAAGCAGTCTTTTATGACGTTGTCGTGTTGGTGCGAATGATGTCTTCTTTTCGTTGTCTTTTTATCCAGTAGAACGATTTGCATGGGACCAATGATGATATGTGCCGTTATTATGAATGTAACCGGAACAGTTCGTTGCTTCATTGATAATAATGATATTATACAGGATTCTTCATGTTATAACCCCACACAAAATAACCGGATATAACCCCAAACAAAATAACCAGAAAATTACACAGGAATCAATTTAAATAAAATTTCCATATGTCAAAAAATATGACAATAAGATAAATAAAATATTAAAAGACACTCCTATTATTCCAGTTTTTACTTTAAATAGTTAATTAAGTTTTAATTCCCTGAAGCAAAATAGTGATAAAAAAGAAAAAAAGAATAAGGAAGGCATAATCTACAAAGTTCCATCCAGAAATGAAAACTGTTTTTATATAAGAGAGAGTGGGAAAACCTTAGAAAAACGACTAAATTCACACCATTATGCATGTAAAACCCAAGAACTTAATGCATCAATGATAGCAAGTCACACATACAAGAAGGATCATTTTCCGGACTTCAGCAATGCCTCCATGGTCGAATACCAAAAAGATATATCAAAAAGGAAAGTTGAAGAATCTATTTTCATATATATGTCTGATTCTTACAATACTAGACTTTCAAATAATAATGTAAAACAATACTGCAAAAAAATTTTATTACAGGAAAAATTACAAAGGCAGATAAACAAGAACATGAAGATTCCTGTATAATATCATTATTATCAATGAAGCAACGAACTGTTCCGGTTACATTCATAATAACGGCACATATCATCATTGGTCCCATTCAAATCGTTCTACTGGATAAAAAGACAACGAAAAGAAGCCATCATTCGCATCAACACGACAATGTCATAAAAGACTGCTTTGTGAACCAACCCTCTCATACGTCATCGATGGATCCAAGAACTATGACTGTTCTATCATCACATCATTGGTTAAAATAATTGAATACATTAAGTAAAGACCTATACAGGGTGTTTCAAAAATACACGGCATAATTTCAGGTATGTATTTCCCACATGTAGACAATCAAAATAGTTCATTACAACATATGTCCGGAAATGCTTCATTTCCGAGTTATGGCCTTCACAACATTGAAAATCACCGGAACGTTTTTCGTTCCGCCGGTCGTTGCCATTACAGAAGATGTTCAAAATGACCACCTCCTGCTTGAATACAGACCTCACATCGATGTCTCA
>JAFIDM010125263.1:0-13706 GCA_023159025.1 Thereuonema tuberculata | reverse complement strand
TCAAGATATACAAAGAATTATAATGAATCGAAAACATCATTATTCATCGGGATGTGACCTTAAAAAATTAAGGAAATAAAAAATTATTAGAAATTAATCTCGTTTCTTTTAGTTGAATTAATTAAAAATAATATATTTGAAGGAAATACTCAATAAACACAATAAAAAACATTTTAAGTTATATATTTAAGAAATAATAAAAAACATACATTACATAATTAAAAGGGGATCCTTGGACAGTTTCAGAGGCGTCACGTCCTCCATCGTCAACAACGATGTTTTTTATTATTTCTTAAATTTATATCTTAAAAGGTTTTTTAGTGTGTTTATTGGGTATTTCTTTCAATTCTTAGTTTTGCCACACACGTTAAATAGATCAAATAATATATTTAAAATATATTTAAAATATATTTAATAAAAAAAAACCGAATTTTCGGAAAAATATATTTATTTTTTCCTTTTTCTAGTTTGTTATCATTAACAGTAAATATCGAGGTGTTACATTTCATATACACTTCCTAGACATAGAGTAGTTGTAAGCAATGACATTGAACCATTATTATATTACAATCCATGATCATTATCTGAACAAAAATATTTCTACAATTGTTTAAAAAATTTTGCTGTTTTTTTTTTTGTTATTGATACATTTCTTTACCATGTCTTTACAAAATTTATTAATACATTATCTATTTCTAATCCATCATTCCTATTAAATTTACTATTTTTGATATTTCTTATTATCATGCTTTCCATTATTTTTCTTGTTTTAGTGTCCTTTTCCAAAAGTAATAATAATAATAATAATATTGTTCACCACTATTGTTCATCATTGCCATGATCCCCCTTTCTATGATTTTAAAGAAAACAAACCTTGGCTATCAAACTTCCAAAAATTCAACAAAAATTTCACACTTACTTTATATGGATGATTTGAAGCTTTATGGAAAATCGGACGCTGAAATCCAATCATTTGTTAACACTGTCCGCATCTTTAGCACTGATATCTCTATGGAATTTGGACTAGAAAAATGTGCAAGTGTGGCATTAAAAAGAGGAAAAATTTTGCACAGTGATGGAATTGAAATGCCAAATGGTCAAAATATTAGAAACAATAATGATAAAGCTTACAAATACCTTGGCATTTTGCAAATGGATAATATCAAGCATGGCCAAGTTAAGAATATCATCAGTAAAGAATACGTACAAAGGGTCCGAAAGCTATTAAAAGCAAAATTAAATGGTGGGAATACTATCAAGGCCATCAACACTTGGGCAATACCAGTTATAAGATACACTGCTGGTATCATCAACTGGACTCAAGCTGAATTGGACCTTTTGGACAGAAAAACAAGAAAATTAATGACAATTCATCATTCGTTGCATCCGCGCAGTGACATTGATAGATTATACCTACCCCGTCAAACTGGAGGTAGAGGATTACTGCAAGTTAAACAAACAGTAGAAGAAGAAAAACATGCACTGGCAGATTATGTACAAAGCAGTCAAGAACAAATGCTTATTGCAGTTACAAAACAAAATTTACTAAAAGTAAATAAAACAAAACAAGATTATCGACAAAATGCAATTAAAACAAGGATAGAAAGCTGGCAAGATAAAAAATTACATGGCCAATTTCTTAAAAACATCAAAGGAAAAGTAGATATGGATAAGACCTGGTATTGGCTTACGAATGGAACATTAAAAAAAGAAACAGAGGGCTTAATTCTAGCTGCTCAAGAACAAGCTTTACGAACAAATGCAATTAAAGCAAAAGTTGAAAAATCGTCAAAGGACTCAAAGTGCAGATTGTGCAAAGAATCTGATGAAACAGTGGATCATATTCTCAGCTCATGTAGAAAAATTGCACAGACGGACTATAAGACGTGGCATAATGCAGTTGCAAAGATGATTCACTGGAACATCTGCAAAAATTATCACATTGCAACAACAAACAACTGGTGGGAACATACAGTAAACAATGTGACTGAAAATGATATCGTGAAAATACTGTGGGATTTCAGAATTCAAACGGATAAGATCTTAGCACACAATACGCCAGATTTGACAGTGATAGAAAAGAAACAGATATGGCTAATTGATATAGCCATACCTGGTGATAGTAGAGTGGAAGAAAAAGAACTGGAAAAAATCACACGGTATCAAGACCTAAAAATCGAGGTTCAACGATTATGGCACAAGCCGGCAGTGGTGGTTCCAGTGGTTATCGGCACACTGGGTGCTATACGAAAAAACCTTGGTAAGCACTTACAAGATCTAAATATTGACAAAATCTCCATCGGTCAACTCCAGAAAGCCGCACTGCTTGGATCAGCACATATTTTGCGCCGATACATTACGACATCCTAGATTCTTGGGAAGAATTCGATGCGTTTGAAGGCCAACACCAGCTAAAGAACTGGCAGCTGTGATACACATTGTTTTGTAGTGTCCTGTATAATAATAATAATTTATTTTACTTGATTTGGGTGTTAACCCTTTACAAAGGGATTCTTCCACCCTTTTTTTTTCTTTACAACATTGTTAATACATTTTCAGTTTAGTTTTAACTTAAATCTACTCAAACTACTATTAACAATAATAATATCAATACAAATAATATAAATAATAATAATACTAATAAAAAATTTACATTTTTTTTTTACAGCATTGTTAATATATTTTCAGTTTTGTTTTAACTTAAATCTACTTCTACTACTGCTAATAATAATAATATCCTTATTACTTTATAATCGTAACATCCTAACTGAAAATAACATTATTTATATATAATTTATTTACACTTCTTATTTATTCTTTCTTTTCTATTTTATCTAAAAATACCTTAATATATTTACATATTTCAATATTCATTCTGTTTTGATTTAACTGTGAAATCCACCATCCACCCCTATTGGTAATCTTTTCTGTATCTAACCTCCCTCTTTCTTCTTTCATTTTTTCACATTCGAAAATTACGTGGTTCCAATCCTCTAAGTTATTGCATAAAAACATTTTATGTTGCAAATTGAATAGTAGTGTTAAAAAACATGAAATGGGTATAATTTACAAAATAGAATGCAAGAATTGCGATTTATTCTATTTGGGCGAGAGTAAAAGAACAGTGAAGGAACGAATGACGGAACATGGTACCAGCATTAGGAACAAGTACATTGAAAAATCAGAAGTGGCAGAACATTGTGTGAACAGAAATCATTGTATTAACAACGAGATACAAATTTTATATATTGAAAGAGACACCAAAATAAGAAAGATAATAGAAAGCATGTGTATCCGGAACACAAAAAGAAAAAACATGAATAGGAATGATGGTATGGAAATAGAGAAATTTTTCACAAGATTAGCTAAAAGTTTTGTAGATAAAATATGCACAAAATGTAATAATAAGGTTACAATCAAGGAACTAAATTGTTAAGCCCCATTGTATATTATTGTTGAAGAAACAAAGATTGGAACTAAATGGTATTATTTTCATATATTATTTATATTTTCTCGAGGAATTTTATGTAATTTAGAGTATTGTTCTTCAAATTATTGTTATTTTAGGCTTGAGAAAGAAAAGACGCAATCTTTTCGAAAATTTGCTTTTTGTATTAAATGTAGTTGTTTTACATTTAAATTTGGTGAGATGTTTAGAATATTTAATAGTAGAGGCTTTAGAAGGAAAGATCTACTAAAAAAGTATGGAAACTTTAAATAGTCTATACTCCTTTTAATACAATCAATTCTTATTGGATACAATCCTAATTCATTTTCCATAATATAGTTTGGGGTAGTCTTTTCCATATTAAAATATAACTTAATAAATAAATATTGTATAATTTCTAATTCCTTTTTAATTTTCCATCCTTCTATTTCCATAACGTAGCAAATAACACTTTTAACCATACTGTTAAACATGTATTTTATTTTTTTCCAATCATTTATTTTCGCTCTTTTAATTAATTTTATTAATTCCCATGTTGCTGCTATTCCCTTTTCTTTTCTATGTTTTATATTTACATTATTGCTGTTTTGTGAGGTGAACCATTTTCCTAAATATTGATATTTATTTGTTACTTCAATCTCTTCATTATTCCACCCCCATTTTTCCAATTTAGCTTTCTTTCCTCCATTTCTGAAAATAATAATTTTCGTTTTCTCTAGGTTAATGTTTAGACCGTATTCATTTACAAATTCTTGTAAAACTTTTATCATTCGACTAAGTTCTGCTTGTGTTTCTGCTAATATTACCAAATCATCTGCATACATTAGACTAAATACTCTTTCCTTTTTTAACTTGATGCCTCCCCATCCTTCCTCTCTTAACTTTAATTCTAAATTATTTATCAGCACTGAAAATAGAATGGGACTCATGCTACATCCTTGCCTTACTCCTTTTGTAATGAATATTTCCCTCCCTCTTATGTTATTTCCCACATTTATTCTAGTATCTTCATAAATATTTTTTATCATACTTAACATTTTTCCTTTTATTCCTATTTTGATTAATGCTTTCATTAATATATTTCTATCTACGCTATCAAATGCGGTTTTAAAGTCTATAAACATTGCATAAAGTTTTTTCTTTTAACCATTAATTTTAAGTCTATAAGTGCATTTAAAATAAATATGTTATCCTGAGTTGATTAATTTTTTCTAAAGCCTGCCTGATTTTCTACTTATATGTTATTATATTCTAGCCATTTTTCCAATCTATTTTTTAAAATTTCTGTAAAGATTTTAAAGGATGTATTTAGGAGCGTGATACCTCTATAGTTTTTTGGATCACTTTTACTTCCTTTTTTGAACAAAGGTATTATTTTTCCATTTCTCCAGTTCTCTGGAATTTTTTCTATTTTCCATATCTTATTGTACCAATTTAACATCCATTCTATTAATTTATTAGGTGCATTACTTATCCATTCATTTCTAATTCCGTCTGGGCCTGGTGATTTATCTTTTTTTAATTTTTTCACTACT
Source organism: Thereuonema tuberculata (assembly GCA_023159025.1). Lineage (NCBI taxonomy): Eukaryota > Metazoa > Arthropoda > Chilopoda > Scutigeromorpha > Scutigeridae > Thereuonema > Thereuonema tuberculata. The sequence continues at coordinate 8,723 of JAFIDM010125263.1, read as the reverse complement.
AAATTTAATTCCTTTTTTTCTATTTACTCATCGAGTGGATTATTCTCTATTTCTCTGTTAACCATTTCTACCTTTTCATACATTTCTTCCTCTTCTCCTACCCACTTTATTTTTTTTTTGTCCAGGAACCCTCTAGTAACTTAAGAAAATGTTCTTCCATTTCCTCCTTTTCTATATATTCTAAATAATTTATAAATAATGTCCTATTTCTGAACTTTTTAATTAGCTCCCAAAATTCATTTCCTGTTTTTATTCCAAGAAATTTATTTTTTAGTTCTTCATTATACCTCAATTTTTTTTCTTTACAGGTGTTTCTATATATTCTTTTATCTTCTATATATTCTAATCTTAATGTCTCTTCGTTATATTTTCTAAAGTTCCTAAGACTACTTTTTACTTTCTTTTTTTTTTCCTTACATTCGTTGTCAAACCAACTTACATTTTTATTTTTTTTTTGTTTTATTTTCCTTTTCTTTAATTTTAGTTATTCCATTTTCTAAAGTGTCTTTGAAATTCTTATATATTTCGTTTACATCTTCGATTTGCTCTAACTTTTCCATATGATTCATTATTACAGATTTGTATAACTCCTCATTTTCTTTATTAAAATATACATCTACTTTATTTCTTTTATTAATTTCTTTACTTTTTTCAGTTTGTAATTTTGTATTTCTTATCGGCATATGATCCGAGATCTCTGTTTCTAGTATTACGAAAAATAAAATATTTTTCTAACACTTTTTCGTTTACAAATATTAGATCTATTACTGAGCATCCTTGGCCTCCTATGAATGTCCAATTTCCCTCTACATCATTTTCCTTATTTCCATTTAAAATTTCTAAATTATTTTCTCTAGCCCAATTTATCAATATTTCTCCATATTTGTTCACCACCTTATCTTTTGAATTTCTTTCATACCTTTCTGTTTCATTATCGTTATTACATACACTATTTAGTTTCCCTATTCTACTATTAAAATCACCAATTATAATTACCTTATCATTATTTGCTTGTGATTGGAAAATTTTATTTCCTATTCTGTTTAGTAGCCTCTCTATATTTTTATTATATATTGCTACTATTTGATACTTTTCTTTTTTATGTCTTAAACCTATTATAATTCCATCCTCTATACATGTAAAATTTATATCCTATAAAATTCTTTTTTCTTTTTCCAACCTACACTAATTCCTCCTATAGGTCTTCCTTTTTTTTTTTCTTTCACTGCAAATTTATGATACCAGTTGTAACTATCTTTCTTATCTAACTTGTGCACAAATTTATCGTTAATACACCAAGTTTCTATTAAAATAATTATTTCATATTCTTTTATAATTTCCCAAATTTCTATATTTTTTCTATCATTTAACCCATTTACATTCCATGCAATTATTTCCAACATGCTATTGTTCTTATTTTTTTTCCTCTTACTTCTTATTTCTTCTTTTTTCTTTTCCTTCCTTTGATTATTTATTTTCACTATTTCTGTTCCTTTTTTTACAAGTTCCTTTTGGTTCTTTTTCTTTATCTCAATTGGATCAGTATTTTGCATTCTTTCCTCCTCCACTAACAATGTCATTTCTGTTTTCACTTGCTTATTATATTTCTCTTTTTTATCATTTAGTTTTTTTGATCATCTATAAATTGATTATTTTTTTCCACATTTATGTCTTCTGCTGCCCTGAATTTTGAAATTTTCCTTGTTTCTTCCTGTTTTAACTTATATATTTCGCACCAGTTTATTCTATCTTTTGTTTCCACATACTTTCCATTTACAATCAGCTTATCATACTTCACTACTGCTAGATTCCCCTTTTTTCTTTCTTCGAATGCCATATCATTTAGCTTTTTTCTTATTTCTCTTGTTTCTTCTGAAAAATCTTCCTTAATCTTGTATGCTGTTCCTTTTAGGTCTTTCTTATTTCCCATTATTTCATCCTTTTGTTTTTCTGACTCACATTTTACTACTATTCTTCTACTATATGCTTTGTTTTTTTTTTTCCTATGCGGTGAGCTCTAGTAATTTTTAAGTCAATCTTTAAATTCTTTCTTATAAACTCTTTTGTCAATTCTTCTGTTTTATTTCAATTTTCTCCTTCTCGTTCTTCCTCTAGAATGAAGTTGCCTCTTCTATTCCTATCTTCTTGTTTCCTTTTTCTTTCAGCTCCATGATTTGTTCCTCGTAATTTACTTTTATTTCCTTTATTTCTTTCTTTATTTTTTCTTTCTCTTCTTCGCTTCTTTCTACTTTCCTTATCATTTCCTCTATTTGTGTTTTAAGCATTTTATTTTCTTCTTTGAAACTTTTAATATCACTTTCAATTCCATTCACTTTTGTTAGAATCTCTGTCATTATTGATTCTATTCTGTCTTCCCTAATCAAATTTTGATTTTCTTTTCCTGTTATTTTAGTCGCTAAATCCTCTTTATATCTTTTAGCCTGCGGTGATCTTCCTACTTTCCCTCCTTTTTGAAATGGGTCTTTCCATGTTAATTCGGACTTGTCCATTTCCGTAGTCTGCTTTGCTTTTTCTGCCTCCAATTCATCTAGAGACCCTGTTCTTCTCCTGCAGCGTATAATATATTCTTTTCTTTGCTTTCTGTTATTTGTACCTTTTATCTCCACAACTGTTCCGTTCTAATAGTACCTTCGTTTTTGCGTCCTGTTTTTTTCTTACCCCTCGTGTCTCCGCACTCTGTGGTGAGATAGCACTATGGGGTTTTTAATTTCTTACAGTTCTTTGTTCTTTTCTTTTGAATTATTCACCTCTTTGTTGATTATCAAAAGTCTCTTATTTTCGTAGGAATACACTAATTTACTTTATAGTCACTACTTACTTAGGCTTGACACCCGGAGCTCAGTTTCGACACGTCTGTCTTCATTCACGACGGTGGCACCCTCCTCCAGAATTAATATTATAATTTTTTTTTTTTTTCACTAATGTTGTGATCAAGTTTACAGCAATGATCCGCTACATCTGACCTTTCCCCCTGCTTTTAAGGCTGTAAATACAGCAATTGATTTTGGTATCGAACTAATAAGCAATTTCAAAATTTTTTAAGATCATTAATAAAAAAAAAATTCTGATAGAAAACTCAAAATGGAAAAAGAGAATAATGGGAAATTAAATTTTCTAGATGTTTGTTTAGTTCAAAAGAATAATAATAATTTATTCTTAAAACATTACAAAAAAAAAAGAGTCACAGAGTGACCACACAACAAATTTTAGTAAACGTCATAGCTATTAAATAAAAAAGAATATAGTGGTAAACTATATAAGTAGATTGGATAGAACTTCAAGTTATAATGATGATTTCACAAATGAAATAAGGGAAATGAAAATTGTCTTGAAAAAAAAATGGATATGATGAAAGGATCATAAATAAGGCATTAAGAGAATATGAGAATCTCAAAATTAAAGAAATGAACCAGTACAATAATAAAGAAAGAACAATAGGCCTAATATCTTCTTTGAATAAAAGAAGTTGGGATTTGAAAAGGATTTGCGGAAAATATGATGTCGATATAACATTGGAATATATTAATATATTAAAAAATATACTATATCATAAATTGAATGAAAATGAAAACAATCGAAATATAGATCTAATTTACAAATTAGAAAGTTTGAATTGCAGTACATTCTATATTGAGGAAAGTAAAAGGACGGTCTGAGAACGTGTCTTAGAACACATTTATTGCATTAAAAGCAAACAAGGGAAAAGGTCAGATGTAGAAGATCATTGTTGTAAACTCGATCACAACATTGGTGAAGAAATTAAAATATTAATTTTATTCTTATATTCTATACTTGCGAGATTTTCTAAATTGCAAATGATTGATTGAAATCTTTGCTTTGCAAAATTCGAAGGACATGCTTGGAGTTTTGCCCGTTCTATATACAGTAGAACCTCAGTATAACGGACTAATAGGGGCTGAAGGTTGTCCGTTTTAATGAAAGTCCGGTTTATAACAAATAATTCTTATAGGAGTTTAATGCAGCAGGGTGTACATCAATGAAAGTACATTACTTAGCTATAAAAAGTGTTTATTATATATCAATTAAAAAACAGCCTTCAACTTAGTAGGTCGAATTGAAAAAGATGCATACTTGTACACTGCATTAATCTTTAGAACAAGAAAGTCCTGATTCGTGTTGATTGCTTACATTTATTGTTTTGAAAAAATAATTTATTTTCTGCTAGGTTTGTTTGCTGCTTATTTCTTCAGTTAATAACTGACGGAAGTGCCGTAAGTTTTCGTAATATGATAATACATTTTCATTTGCCGATTGTTCAACATATTGAGTAACAAAATTTAAATGGTCTTTCACTTCGCTCACCTTAATTGTAGGCCGAGTAGTGTCTCCTACCTCATCTTCCTCGTACTCCGAAGATTCTGCTTCTTCAGCGCATCCATGTTTACGCAAAACAACACAATGATCGATGTTTAATCGCTTGCTTGGAAATGTAAAACTCGGCAGATAAAAATAAGCATCCATTATTATTATTATAATTTTTTTTAAACTGTCCGTTATAAGCGACGTCCGTTATAATGAGTTCCGTAATAATGAGGTTCTACTGCATATAAATAAGTTTGAAATAACACTAATGCAAAAAACTTATTCGCAAAATAAATATCTGAAACATAGTAACAAACAGTTTCATGTATTTTAAAAAGAAAACAGGAATGGCGAAGAATTTAAATCTTGAATTTCAAATCCCTTCAGCGTTGGCCTCGGCCTTTCTCAGAAGCCATCGATGACGGATCATTATTTATGCTGGTCATTTCGCTGCATTTTTTTTATGAAAAATAAAATTGCTCAAAGAATTCGGAGCTCACTTTCCACGGTATATCAAAATGCTTTAAATGTATAAATCTTTCAAACAGGAAGTTCCCCGAAAAGACGGTAGATCTACTTTCTTTAAAATCCTTTTTAAGTTATTTATTTATTTCTTTGTTTTAAAAAATCCTGAAACTATTAAAAAAGAAAATTATACTCTTAGTTTTAATTTATAAAATCTTTTTATTTGAAACAGTTCAGATTTGTAAACAACAATGGGTGAGAACACGTGTTTACTTAGTGCCATCCTAGAACAGCCGTTTCATGCTCTTTGGCGATCATCAGCTAGGAGCAGTCACCAGTAAACAGCGAGGTCTCGGTACTGAATACATAGGTCTTGTGAATAATCATCGGGATCGCAGTGCCGCCTCAAAAGCAAAAAACAACAATAAAAAACTTATTAATGAATTCATGTGCTAGCAGTCCGCCGTCCTCAATGATTTTTTTTGTTAATGTTTAGAAAATTCAATCCGCGCATTAAATTATTAATATATTGTTGCGCTTTGAGGCGCCAATGCGATTCGTTGAGTTCAGATTTTTATTTATTTAAATCCGTATTTCTTTCTTAAGCAATCCAGTTCATTTTAATTATTGCAAAACATTCGCGATTTAGTGGATTATTAAAAGGCTTAATGTTCACAACTGAGGTTCGGATGGAGCAAGAATAGGAGGTCTTTATCGCTCCATATTTTGCTAACCTGTTAAAAATTGAAATTTTTTTATGCAAAATCGATAAACATTTAGAAGTTGTATTTCCATGATATTATTGATTCATTATCATTTAAAGTATTTTATTTGCATTCAAACACTAGCAATATTTCATTTAATGAAGCAACTTTTATTGTGTTTAAACTCTAAAAACCTGGACTTAATACTCAGATAATACAGAAGCCTAATTTAAGACTGATATGAAAGGACAAGGAGACCAGTATCTGCAGAGAAGATGTTTGGTCTCCATGACAAACAACAAACCACAAACAAAGAAAAAAAGAGAAAAAAAAAACAAAAAACAAACAAACAGGAAGGAAAATTAAAAAAAAGGATATCACACTACGCACAACTTTCAATGAGGATTCAAATCCCTTCAGCGTTGGCCTCGGCCTTTCTCAGAAGCCAGCGATGAAAGATCATTATTTATGCTGTTCATTTCATTGCATTTTTTTTTTATTTTTTTTTTATGATAAATAAAATTCCTCAAAGAATTCGGAGCTCACTTTCCTCGGTATATCAAAATGCTTTAAATGTATACATCTTTCAAACAGGAAGTTCCCCGAAAAGACGTTAGATCTACTTTCTTTAAAATTCTTTTTAAGTTATTTATTTATTCTTTGTTTTAAAAAATCCTGAATTATTAAAAAAGAAAAGTGTACTCTTACTTTTAATTTATAAAATCTTTTGATTTGAAACAGTTCAGATTTGTAAACAACAATGGGTGAGACCCCATGTCTATTAACTGCCAACCTAGAACAGCCGTTTCATGCTCTTTGGCGATCGTCAGCTAGGAGCAGTCACAAGTAAACAGCGAGGTCTCGGTACTAAGGCTATTGTGAACAATCATCAGCATCACAGAGGCCCGTCAAAAGCAAAAAACAATAAAAAATTCATAGTGACAAAATTCATATGCTAGCAGTCCGCCGGCCTCAATGATTTTTTTTGTTAATGTTTAGAAAATTCAAACCGTGCATTGAATTAAAAATATATTGTTGCACTTTGAGGCGCCAATGCGATTTCGATGAGTTCAGATTTTTATTTATTTAAATCCGTATTTCTTTCTTAAGCAATCCAGTTCCTTTTAATCATTTCAAAATACTCGCGATCTCCTGGATTATTAAAAGGCTTAATATCCATAGCGGAGGTTCGGATGGAGCAAGAGTAGGAGGTCTTTATCACTTATTTCCTTAACTACCGCTGATAAAAAATTGAAATTTTTTTACACAAAAACGGTAAACATTTAGAAGTTGTAGTTTCATGATATTATTTATTCATTATGACTTAAAGCATTTTATTTGCATTCAAACACTACCAATATTTCCTATAATGAAGCAACTTTTGTTCTGGTTGTTTAAACTCTAAAAAGCTGAATACTCAATGATACACAAACCTAATTAGGGAAGTTTAATTTAAGCACTCCTGTCTTTAATTCATTTGTTTAATTTTAATACCAATAAAAATTACATTTTTTGAATATGCGGTCTGACAAACGATTTTTTTCTTATGAGACAGTCGAATATTTTTTTTTTATTCTGTTTTGATCAGCGAAAGCTAAACAAAACACTCAATCATTTGATGTTTTCCTTTTCTTTGAAATTTTCATTATTTATCGAGATTTTTACGAAGATTCGTATTCCAATAGGTAATTAGTTCCAAATTTGATCACAAGGTGGCTACTACCCTTGAAGTAGCCAACCACCTTGGCAATCACCTTGTGGCCAAAATCCATAGAAATCCATTGTATTTCTCTGGGAATTTGTCTCTTCTCTTTAAATAGGCATATCAAGTTTAAAAAAGGTCCAACCAGTGGTTAAGTAATTGTGATAGAGGAAAACTCGCACAAGTAATTTAATGAGTTGATGGGGGCGGGAAGGATTTACAAAGCAAGAAAATAGCTTTCCAACAAAACAAAAAAAAGGATAAAAATAGTAGATTTCTTTCATTTTTTGAAGAAATTAAGGGGCGAGGAAATTTACAACTCCACCAACCCCTCCATGGGTACTTTAGTGAAATGAAAACGATAAATATTGAGAATACACAATGTTTGCCACCACACCTTGAGTTGTCCTCAACAAGAATCTGGGAGAGCTGTTTCGTTCTTCTTAGGACCAGTAATGGCTCCTCTCAGGAGTCGTGGAAGGCCGTGGGTCTGCACCCCTCTACCAAGAATGGGATCTCCTCAAAACAAACAATAAAAGAAAGAAAATAAATACCTTTGGACAAATCTGGCTAAAGAGTTTTAACAATACGACACTGCTGTCCCAGATTCCTATCGATGACAACTCAAGGCGTGGTGAGAAACATTCTCGGTATTTAGCTTTTTTCTTATTAGTCATTAACTCTGTAATGGTTTTCTTAATAGATTGATGAAGTCTCCTCTGATACTTTCATGATTTTGATTTTTGAAATAAAGAACGGAAGGAAACATTTATGTATTGTGTATTTTTGGTTAGGGTTTCTTCGGGGGGGGGGGGTCCTGCTTCTGGGAATAAGACCCGGGATCCTTAACCGTTCGCATCTTCTCTCTCATCCGTGAAGTTTAGCTGGCTAACGAGTACTAAAGAGAACGAAACGGCCAGTCTCTACCCGATGACAGCTCAGGGTGTGAATTCCTTTACTTAGCTTTGGTCTAAGTAAAGACCGATTGTTGTATAAATAGATTAGAAGAGGCAATTATTACAGCGGAACATGTTCATTGTAGTGACCGACTGTTTAAACAACAATCAGCGACTGGAAGGTTCGAGCGAAACTTCTTGGTCTACGACTCATTGTTAAAATTGACAATGATATGAGTTTACGTGGACATCACAGTGAAGTGATTGTATGGACAGCTCCATATTGAGATGTGTATTCCGATTTGGCGGAGAGAGGATGCTCCGTTTCAAAGATAACTGGAGGTCACGATGATTTCTATTTGACTGGACTATCAAGGATTATTAAAAAGGACACGCCGTTTTTTTATTCGACAGATGTTACAGGATTGAATTCTGAATAATTAACGATGGTTTACTCAAAGTTAAAATAAGGATTTCAACTTTGAAAGGCTCAAGTCATTAACCCTCTTTTCCAATGTTTCTTCCAGGAATTTCCATGTTGCTTAGCAACCAACGTTCGAAGAGCTTTGATCTAAAGAAGGATATGCTATGATGTTTAGAATCTACTTTTCT